>CM061533.1:38060658-38150502 GCA_030545055.2 Neoaliturus tenellus
AGTCCAAAGCCCTAAAACCTAGCAGCTAAGGATTTGGCCTATGAATAGGGCCTATTAGCCAACATCCTAAACCTAATGTGTTGGGACTAAGATGTAAACCTAAGGCCTTGCACCTGAGTCCAAAGCCCTAAAACCTAGCAGCTAAGGCTTTGACCTTTGAATAGGGTCTATTAACCACCAGCTTAGGCCTAATATGTTGGACCTAAGATCTAAACCTAAGGCCATACACATGGTTCCTAAGACCAAATGCATTGGACCAAATTAGATTCTTAGACCAACGATCTAATTCCATAGACCCAAGGCCTTAGACTAAGGTATTAAAACCTAGCAGCTAAGGATTTGACCTGTGAATGGAGCCTATTAGCCAACAGCCTAAAGCTAATGTGTTGGACTAAGATGTAAACCTAAGGCCTTACACCTGAGTCCAAAGCCCTAAAACCTAGCATCTAAGGATTTGACCTGTGAATGGGGCCTATTAGCCAACAGCCAAAACCTAATGTTTTGGGACTAAGATGTAAACCTAAGTCCTTGCACCTGAGTCCAAAGCCCTAAAACCAATCAGCTAATTATTTGATCTGTGAATAGGGTCTATTAGCCAACAGCCTAAACCTAATGTGTTGGGACTAAGATGTAAACCTAAGGCCTCGCACCTGAGTCAAAAGCCCTAAAACCTAGCAGCTAACGATTCGACTTGTGAATAGGGCCTATAAGCCAACAGCCTAGACCTAATGTGTTGGACCTATGATTTAAACCTTACACCCGAGTCCAAAGCCCTACAACCTATCACCTAAGGCTTTGACCTGTGAATAAGGCCTATTAGACAACAGACTAGACCTAATGTGTTGGGACTAAGATGTAAGCCTAAGACCTTGCACCTGAGTCCAAAGCCCTCAAACCTAGCAGCTAAGGCTTTGACCTGTGAATAGGACCAGGAGGCCTTAGACTTAAGACCTAAGACCTAGCAGCTGAAGTGACCTATGAGCCATTAGCCTAGAACTAAAACCTGAACTAATTAGACCTAAAATCCAAACCTAAGGCCTTACATTGCACCTGAGTCCAAACTCCAAACACCTTAGACTAGACTAATTCTTTAACCTAAGATCTAATTCCTAAGACCCAAGGCCTTAGACTTAAGACCTAAATATCTACAAGGGGCCGCGATTCACAGCCCCTCATATATTGAGCAAACATTAGGCAACGAGGTCTTGTTTCTTTGATTTTAAAATCATGATCAGCTATGGTTGTCAGATTTAGATTGGGGTGTTTGAAGACCAACCTCCATCTATCTTACCCAACACCTAAGACCCTACCGCATGGACCAGACCCAATACATAAAGCTAGACACCATAGTCTTGGCTTTTAAGTTCTTAGATCCAAGACCTAAGGCCCTACACTAGGGTCTAGAACCAACACCAAAGATCCTTGGTCTAGGATATTAGGTTCTTATTCCCAAGACCTAAGACCCTACACCAGAGTCTAGGACCAATGCAAGGTCTAAGGCCTGTGGTCTAGACTTTTAGGTTCTTATACCCAAGGACTAAGGCCCTACACCAGGGTCTAGAACCAAGAACAAAAGTCCGTGGTCTAGGCTTTTAGGTTCTTATACCCAAGACCTAAGGCCCTACACCAGGGTCTAGAACCAAGATCTAAGACCCTACACCAGAGTCTTGGACCAAGGTCTAAGGTCCGTGGTCTAGACTTTTAGGATCCTATACCCAAGGGCTGAAGGCCAAAAGGCCATTACCAGGGTCTAGAACTAAGACCGAAGGTCCGTGGTCTAGGATTTTAGGTTCTTATTCCCAAGACCTAAGACCCTACACCAGAGCCTAGGACCAAGGTCTAAGTTCCGTGGTCTAGACTTTTAGGTTCTTATACCCAAGGACTAAGGCCCTACACCAAGGTCTAGAACCAAGAGCAAAGGTCCGTGGTCTAGGATTTTAGGTTCTTATTCCCAAGACCTAAGACCCTACACCAGAGTCTAGGACCAAGGTCTAAGGTCCGTGGTCTAGACTTTTAGGATCTTATACCCAAGGGCTAAAGGCCAATACCAGGGTCTAGAACCAAGATGTAAGGTCCGTGGTCTAGGCTTTTAGGTTTCTTATACCCAAGTCCTAAGGCCCTACACCAGGGTCTAAAACCAAGACCAAAGGTCCGTGGTCTAGACTTTTAGGTTCTTATACCCAAGGCCCTACACCAGGGTCTAGAACCAAGATCTAAGGTCCGTGGTCCAGGCTTTTAGGTTCTTATACCCAAGTCCTAAGGCCCTACACCAGGGTCTAAAACCAAGATCTAAGGTCCGTGGTCCAGGCTTTTAGGTCCTTATACCCAAGTCCTAAGGCAGTACACCAGGGTCTAGAACCAAGATATAAGGTCCGTGGTCTAGGCTTTTAGGTTCTTATACCCAAGTCCTAAGGCCCTACACCAGGGTCTAGAACCAAGATCTAAGTTCCGTGGTCTAGGCTTAGGGTTTTAAACTCTGAGACCCAAGACCTAAGGCCTTGCACCGTTTTCTAGGCTTTTAAGTACTTAGACCCAAGCCCTAAGGCCCTACACCGTGGTCTAGTTTTTTAAGCTCTTAGACCCAAGACTTAGGGCCATACACCACGGTCTAGACTTTTAAGTACTTAGACACCAAGACCTAAGGCCATACACCGTGGTCTAGGCTTTTAGGTTCTTATACCCAAGACCTAAGGCCCTACACCCTGGTCTTGGCTTTTAAGTACTTAGACCCAAGACCTAAGGCCATAAAGTAAGGACCTTAAAACTTACAAGGGAGTCGCGATTCACGACCCCTGAACAGACACTGTGGACCCAAGACCTAAGGCCTTACACCGTGGTCTAGACTTTTAGTACTTAGACACCAAGACCTAAGGCCCTACACTGTGGTCTAGGCTTTTAAGCTCTTATACCCAAGACCTAAGGCAATAAACCATGGTCTATGCTTTTAAGCTCTTAGACTCAAGCCCTAAGACGTTCCACATGGGTTAGACTCAAGACCCAAGGGCATACACACTGATCTATGCTTTTAAGTACTTAGGCCAAGACCTAAAGTCATAAACCGTGTGCTAGGCTTTTAAGCACTTAAACTCAATGCCTAAGGCGGTCCGCATGGGCTAGACTTAAGACCTAAGGCCATACACCCTGGTCTAGGCTTTTAAGTACTTAGACCCAAGACCTAAGGCCATAAACCGTTTTCTAGGCTTTTAAGCTCTTAGACTCAAGACCTAAGGCCATACACCGTGGTCTAGGCTTTTAAGTACTTATACCCAAGACCTAAGACCATACACCATAGTCTAGGCTTTTAGGTTCTTACACCCAAGACCTAAGGCCCTACACCGTGGGCTAGGCTTTAAAGCTCTTAGACCCAAGACCTAAAACCATAGAGTTATGACTTGAAAACCTACAAGTTAGTCGCAATTCACGACTCCCGAACAGACACCGTGGCCTAGACCCAATACCTAAGGCCCTACACCTAGACCCAAGATCTAAGGTCCTTCACCATGATCTAGACCCTAAGAGCAAAGGCCTTACACCATGTTCTAGTACTCGGCATAAACCGTTTGCAGTTGTGGTTGTTTCATCTATTTCTAGAGGTAAGTCGGCCTCTAAGTTCTTAGACCCTAAGACCAAAGGCCTTATACCACGGTCTAGAACTCGGCATAAGCCATGTGCAGTTGTGGTTGTTTCAGCTATAGCAAGAGGAAAGTCGGCCTCTATGTTCTTAGACCCCAAGACCAAAGGCCTTACACCATGGTCTAGTACTCGGCATAAACTGTTTTGCAGTTGTGGTTGTTTCATCTATAGCTAGAGGAAAGTCGGCCTCTAGGTTCTTAGACCCTAAGACCAAAGGCCTTACATCATGGTCTAGTATTCTTCTTAAGCCGTGTGCAGTGGTTAATTTGTCTATACTTAGAAGAAAGTCGGCCTTTAAGTTCTTAGATCCTAGACCTAAGACCCTACACCCATGGACTACAACCTGGACCTAAGGCCACATCCCGAGGTTTTGTACTCGTTTAAAACCGTGTGCAGTTGTGGTTGTTTCATCTATAGCTGGGCAAAGATTGGCCTTTAATAACTGTGTGCAGTTATTACTGTTTCGTCTCGAAAAAGAGAATGTTTATGCTTTTACACCATAACTTAGAACGAAAACCCATGGTCTTATTCCTAAAACCTAGGACCTTAGACCGATACCTAGGACATAAGGGCTTAGACTTATTGCTTTAGATCTAGGGCAAAAGGAATTTAAATGAGGACCTAAGGCCTCATAATTTAGACCAACCCCAATCCCAAGCATTTAAGGCATTATACCATGGACCTGTAATTATATGACCTTAAACTTTTGACCTAAGACCAAAGACTTTAACATAAGTCTTAAGCCCTAAGACCCTATCCCATGGGCTAGTACTGGTCCTACACATTGTGGGACCGTGTAAAATGGCGTGCATAAAGCCAATCACATGGATTATTTGAAAGCCCAGGGCACATGAACACCTGTGTTTGCTGTTGGGAGTTTTTATGATTTGCGCTTTTGGGCGTTCTGCAAACTCGACGCGGAAATTACGATCGCAGACGTAAATTATTAAAAAACATCGTGTACACATCGATTTTGAAAAACGATCGTACACGTCGATTATTTTAAACAGCGTCTGGGCATCGATTCTAAAAAACGTTCGCAGACGTTAATTTAAAAAAAACATCGTCTACACATCGATTTTCAAAAACGATGTGTACACGTTAATTTTTAAAAACATCGTCTACAGATCGATTTTGAAAAACGATGTGTACACGTTAATTTTTAAAAACATCGTTTACACATCGATTTTAAAAATCGTCGTGACGTTTATTAAAATCGATGTGTAGACGATGTTTTTAAAAATTAACGTGTACACATCGTTTTTGAAAATCGATGTGTAGACGATGTTTTTTTTTTAAATTAACGTCTGCGAACGTTTTTTAGAATCGATGCCCAGACGCTGTTTAAAATAATCGACGTGTACGATCGTTTTTCAAAATCGATGTGTACACGATGTTTTTTAATAATTTACGTCTGCGATCGTAATTTCCGCGTCGAGTTTGCAGAACGCCCAAAAGCGCAAATCATAAAAACTCCCAACAGCAAACACAGGTGTTCATGTGCCCTGGGCTTTCAAATAATCCATGTGATTGGCTTTATGCACGCCATTTTACACGGTCCCACAATGTGTAGGACCAGTACTAGCCCATGGGATAGGGTCTTAGGGCTTAAGACTTATGTTAAAGTCTTTGGTCTTAGGTCAAAAGTTTAAGGTCATATAATTACAGGTCCATGGTATAATGCCTTAAATGCTTGGGATTGGGGTTGGTCTAAATTATGAGGCCTTAGGTCCTCATTTAAATTCCTTTTGCCCTAGATCTAAAGCAATAAGTCTAAGCCCTTATGTCCTAGGTATCGGTCTAAGGTCCTAGGTTTTAGGAATAAGACCATGGGTTTTCGTTCTAAGTTATGGTGTAAAAGCATAAACATTCTCTTTTTCGAGACGAAACAGTAATAACTGCACACAGTTATTAAAGGCCAATCTTTGCCCAGCTATAGATGAAACAACCACAACTGCACACGGTTTTAAACGAGTACAAAACCTCGGGATGTGGCCTTAGGTCCAGGTTGTAGTCCATGGGTGTAGGGTCTTAGGTCTAGGGTCTAAGAACTTAAAGGCCGACTTTCTTCTAAGTATAGACAAATTAACCACTGCACACGGCTTAAGAAGAATACTAGACCATGATGTAAGGCCTTTGGTCTTAGGGTCTAAGAACCTAGAGGCCGACTTTCCTCTAGCTATAGATGAAACAACCACAACTGCAAAACAGTTTATGCCGAGTACTAGACCATGGTGTAAGGCCTTTGGTCTTGGGGTCTAAGAACATAGAGGCCGACTTTCCTCTTGCTATAGCTGAAACAACCACAACTGCACATGGCTTATGCCGAGTTCTAGACCGTGGTATAAGGCCTTTGGTCTTAGGGTCTAAGAACTTAGAGGCCGACTTACCTCTAGAAATAGATGAAACAACCACAACTGCAAACGGTTTATGCCGAGTACTAGAACATGGTGTAAGGCCTTTGCTCTTAGGGTCTAGATCATGGTGAAGGACCTTAGATCTTGGGTCTAGGTGTAGGGCCTTAGGTATTGGGTCTAGGCCACGGTGTCTGTTCGGGAGTCGTGAATTGCGACTAACTTGTAGGTTTTCAAGTCATAACTCTATGGTTTTAGGTCTTGGGTCTAAGAGCTTTAAAGCCTAGCCCACGGTGTAGGGCCTTAGGTCTTGGGTGTAAGAACCTAAAAGCCTAGACTATGGTGTATGGTCTTAGGTCTTGGGTATAAGTACTTAAAAGCCTAGACCACGGTGTATGGCCTTAGGTCTTGAGTCTAAGAGCTTAAAAGCCTAGAAAACGGTTTATGGCCTTAGGTCTTGGGTCTAAGTACTTAAAAGCCTAGACCAGGGTGTATGGCCTTAGGTCTTAAGTCTAGCCCATGCGGACCGCCTTAGGCATTGAGTTTAAGTGCTTAAAAGCCTAGCACACGGTTTATGACTTTAGGTCTTGGCCTAAGTACTTAAAAGCATAGATCAGTGTGTATGCCCTTGGGTCTTGAGTCTAACCCATGTGGAACGCCTTAGGGCTTGAGTCTAAGAGCTTAAAAGCATAGACCACGGTTTATTGCCTTAGGTCTTGGGTATAAGAGCTTAAAAGCCTAGACCACAGTGTAGGGCCTTAGGTCTTGGTGTCTAAGTACTAAAAGTCTAGACCACGGTGTAAGGCCTTAGGTCTTGGGTCCACAGTGTCTGTTCAGGGGTCGTGAATCGCGACTCCCTTGTAAGTTTTAAGGTCCTTACTTTATGGCCTTAGGTCTTGGGTCTAAGTACTTAAAAGCCAAGACCAGGGTGTAGGGCCTTAGGTCTTGGGTATAAGAACCTAAAAGCCTAGACCACGGTGTATGGCCTTAGGTCTTGGTGTCTAAGTACTTAAAAGTCTAGACCGTGGTGTATGGCCCTAAGTCTTGGGTCTAAGAGCTTAAAAAACTAGACCACGGTGTAGGGCCTTAGGGCTTGGGTCTAAGTACTTAAAAGCCTAGAAAACGGTGCAAGGCCTTAGGTCTTGGGTCTCAGAGTTTAAAACCCTAAGCCTAGACCACGGAACTTAGATCTTGGTTCTAGACCCTGGCGTAGGGCCTTAGGACATGGGTATAAGAACCTAAAAGCCTAGACCACGGACCTTATATCTTGGTTCTAGACCCTGGTGTACTGCCTTAGGACTTGGGTATAAGGACCTAAAAGCCTGGACCACGGACCTTAGATCTTGGTTTTAGACCCTGGTGTAGGGCCTTAGGACTTGGGTATAAGAACCTAAAAGCCTGGACCACGGACCTTAGATCTTGGTTCTAGACCCTGGTGTAGGGCCTTGGGTATAAGAACCTAAAAGTCTAGACCACGGACCTTTGGTCTTGGTTTTAGACCCTGGTGTAGGGCCATAGGACTTGGGTATAAGAAACCTAAAAGCCTAGACCACGGACCTTACATCTTGGTTCTAGACCCTGGTATTGGCCTTTAGCCCTTGGGTATAAGATCCTAAAAGTCTAGACCACGGACCTTAGACCTTGGTCCTAGACTCTGGTGTAGGGTCTTAGGTCTTGGGAATAAGAACCTAAAATCCTAGACCACGGACCTTTGCTCTTGGTTCTAGACCTTGGTGTAGGGCCTTAGTCCTTGGGTATAAGAACCTAAAAGTCTAGACCACGGAACTTAGACCTTGGTCCTAGGCTCTGGTGTAGGGTCTTAGGTCTTGGGAATAAGAACCTAAAATCCTAGACCACGGACCTTCGGTCTTAGTTCTAGACCCTGGTAATGGCCTTTTGGCCTTTAGCCCTTGGGTATAGGATCCTAAAAGTCTAGACCACGGACCTTAGACCTTGGTCCAAGACTCTGGTGTAGGGTCTTAGATCTTGGTTCTAGACCCTGGTGTAGGGCCTTAGGTCTTGGGTATAAGAACCTAAAAGCCTAGACCACGGACTTTTGTTCTTGGTTCTAGACCCTGGTGTAGGGCCTTAGTCCTTGGGTATAAGAACCTAAAAGTCTAGACCACAGGCCTTAGACCTTGCATTGGTCCTAGACTCTGGTGTAGGGTCTTAGGTCTTGGGAATAAGAACCTAATATCCTAGACCAAGGATCTTTGGTGTTGGTTCTAGACCCTAGTGTAGGGCCTTAGGTCTTGGATCTAAGAACTTAAAAGCCAAGACTATGGTGTCTAGCTTTATGTATTGGGTCTGGTCCATGCAGTAGGGTCTTAGGTGTTGGGTAAGATAGATGGAGGTTGGTCTTCAAACACCCCAATCTAAATCTGACAACCATAGCTGATCATGATTTTAAAATCAAAGAAACAAGACCTCGTTGCCTAATGTTTGCTCAATATATGAGGGGCTGTGAATCGCGGCCCCTTGTAGATATTTAGGTCTTAAGTCTAAGGCCTTGGGTCTTAGGAATTAGATCTTAGGTTTAAAGAATTAGTCTAGTCTAAGGTGTTTGGAGTTTGGACTCAGGTGCAATGTAAGGCCTTAGGTTTGGATTTTAGGTCTAATTAGTTCAGGTTTTAGTTCTAGGCTAATGGCTCATAGGTCACTTCAGCTGCTAGGTCTTAGGTCTTAAGTCTAAGGCCTCCTGGTCCTATTCACAGGTCAAAGCCTTAGCTGCTAGGTTTGAGGGCTTTGGACTCAGGTGCAAGGTCTTAGGCTTACATCTTAGTCCCAACACATTAGGTCTAGTCTGTTGTCTAATAGGCCTTATTCACAGGTCAAAGCCTTAGGTGATAGGTTGTAGGGCTTTGGACTCGGGTGTAAGGTTTAAATCATAGGTCCAACACATTAGGTCTAGGCTGTTGGCTTATAGGCCCTATTCACAAGTCGAATCGTTAGCTGCTAGGTTTTAGGGCTTTTGACTCAGGTGCGAGGCCTTAGGTTTACATCTTAGTCCCAACACATTAGGTTTAGGCTGTTGGCTAATAGACCCTATTCACAGATCAAATAATTAGCTGATTGGTTTTAGGGCTTTGGACTCAGGTGCAAGGACTTAGGTTTACATCTTAGTCCCAAAACATTAGGTTTTGGCTGTTGGCTAATAGGCCCCATTCACAGGTCAAATCCTTAGATGCTAGGTTTTAGGGCTTTGGACTCAGGTGTAAGGCCTTAGGTTTACATCTTAGTCCCAACACATTAGCTTTAGGCTGTTGGCTAATAGGCTCCATTCACAGGTCAAATCCTTAGCTGCTAGGTTTTAATACCTTAGTCTAAGGCCTTGGGTCTATGGAATTAGATCGTTGGTCTAAGAATCTAATTTGGTCCAATGCATTTGGTCTTAGGAACCATGTGTATGGCCTTAGGTTTAGATCTTAGGTCCAACATATTAGGCCTAAGCTGGTGGTTAATAGACCCTATTCAAAGGTCAAAGCCTTAGCTGCTAGGTTTTAGGGCTTTGGACTCAGGTGCAAGGCCTTAGGTTTACATCTTAGTCCCAACACATTAGGTTTAGGATGTTGGCTAATAGGCCCTATTCATAGGCCAAATCCTTAGCTGCTAGGTTTTAGGGCTTTGGACTCGGGTGTAAGGCCTTAGGTTTCGATCATAGGTCCAACACATTAGGTCTAGGCTGTTGGCAAATAGGCAGTATTCACAGGTCAAATCTTTAGCTGCTAGGTTTTAGGGCCTTGGACTCAGGTGTAAGGTCTTAGGTTAAGATCTTAGGTGCAACACATTATGTCTAAGCTGGTGGCTAATAGGCCCTATTCACAGGTCAGAGCCTTAGCTGCTAGGATTTAAGGTTTTGGACTCAGGTGTAAGGCCTTAGGTTTAGATCTTAGGTGCAAAACATTAGGTTTAAGCTAGTGGTCAATAGACCCTATTCACAGGTTAAAGCCTTCGCTGTTAGGTTTTAGGGCTTTGCTAAATGGTCGACTTTTAGACTATCAGGTACGACTTCACAACTGACCTTGAACTTGGAACATCCCATTCACTTGGATGCTGAGTACAAGCTGGCACTCACCGGACTTTTCTGCGAATACAACTTTTATAATTTATTTGAGGGTTGTAGTGTTTTGTTTGACGGTGGAACGAAAATCGGTTTCGGTTTTTGGACATTTGATGCCATACAGAAACACATACAAAAAGGTGTGGATCCGCTGTTACGCGGTAAAACGGATGATAAAAAGAATAAAGTCACGGTGGTTTCAATACTTAAAACTACGGGGTACCGGGTGAAAATCACTTCACCTATAAAATTTCACATGGAAAATCCGCTGCGGCGTTTGCTGGGTTTCGATGAAATTGATGCCCCGGAATACTTGGACACGTACAATGCGAAAAAACCGCACAACATAAGACCATGGGACATGATTGAAGTCCACTGTGATATCGTGGAAAATTGTTTTGTCAATCATGACGAATATTGGCACAAACACAAAGAGTCTTCGGTGCTGTATAGTTTCTTTCCATATGGTGAATTTGGTAATAAAATTGCTGTGATGCCTCGGCCGCCGCTTTACGTGTCGTTGAAAAAAGGATTGAATAAAATCCAACAAATCAACATTTACATTACAGACCAAAATAATAATTTATTGTAGATATTCGATTCGAATGTGCATATTTATTTGGAGTTGATTCGGGTGTAGTATTTTTTTAATTTATTGAAAATCGGCTGTTTCTATTTTTTATTTGACGCCGCAAAGCGTTATTCCTTGTATAGGTAAAAATGAACGGTCCTAACTTTAATGATTTACTGAAGGAAATCAATGGAAAGTCTTACATCAGGGTGGGTGACCTGGAAGTCGGTAAAAAATATTTTGTGGAAAATATGGATAAAATCTCTTCATCATACGGTATGAGAATATTAGTCACATGCGATGATGTGAAATTCTATCTTCCCGAAAGCTGGAATGACAGGTTGACAAATAACTATATCAAACAACTGTTGAATTTTAAGGGGAAACTCTATGTGCTGTACAACGGTAAAATAACACTTTCAGATAATAAATTCAAGCACAGTATCGAGTTTAAGGTTGACGAATAAAAATAGTTTTTAAAAAACATAATTTAAATATATTTTTGAAAATGCCCCGTCTAATTTATTTGATGTGGAAATCCGTTATGCATGCATTAGGAATCAATAATGGCTGAAAGCTACGGTTATTATTGCTTGACTGAAAAAGCATTTGAACCATACAACGGATCATCTGATGCGGCCGGTCTTGATCTGAGAAGTGCGTATGATTATGTTGTACCGAAACGCGGTCAACAGTTGATAAAAACTGACTTGACTTTCAAATTCCCAGATGGGTGCTACGGGAGGATAGCGCCAAGATCTGGCTTGGCTTTAAAACATTGTATAAGTGTAAACGCCGGTGTCATAGACCGGGACTATACGGGGAATGTCGGTGTTATCTTGATGAACAATTCTGATACCAATTTTCATGTGAGTCGTGGAGATAGGATTGCGCAGATCATCTGCGAGATGTACAAAAAGCCGCCGTGTATCAGGTTGGACAAAGTCGAACAAACTGAACGTAAAGACGGCGGATTCGGAAGCACTGGGATTAATTAATAAATATCATGCTGTACGTTATTTTTTCTATTTAAATTTTAATCATTAATATCTTGGAAATGTGTTTGAAATTTATTTTTTTCTGACCCCCCAATAATTTGTTGAAATCAAAAGTTGATTAAACATATAGTAGTTGTAAACATCATGGATTTGAAAAATAGAGATTGGTTCACTGATGAAGATAAATACGTGATATCCGTTTAAAAAAATTGCAAACCTGGGAAACTGGAACGCTGGATGAGGGGTCTACCTAAAGCGGTGAAATGGAAAATAATACATAGCAAGCTGGGTTACGTTCCAAAAGCTATTGTTTACAAGCCTAAAGAATTTAGATCGCTAACAGCTAAAGAAAAGTTTGCGGTTCGAGAAATGGAGGATGCCAAGATAATATACTGCTATAATTGCGGGTTCGATCGCATAGTTCAACTAGAAGCGAATGATGAAGCTGTTGAATTACCTGATAAGTGTTTTAAATCGCTGTGTTTCCTATGTCACAAGTCAGCATTTAAAGTTACAAGATGCGGACGTGATCTGTTGGCGGATCCCGATTATGAAGATGAAATGTCGGATGGTGACGAAAATGTTTGTATATTGTCTGAGATACCCTTTCAAGACTATCCAGGTCATGTGGGAATTTTAGATCAGCTGGGGTACTTGCAGTATTCTGATGAAGAAGACGATGGTTGAAAACTTATTTGTTCTAATCGCTATTATTTTTTATTGCTTTTGTATGGTGAAAACCCCCAATTCCCTCGTACTTCCCTCGTACTTCCCTCGTACTTCCCTCGTACTTCCCTCGTACTTCCCTCGTACTTCCCTCGTACTTCCCTCGTACTTCCCTCGTACGTCCCCCGTACTTCTTAAATTTACCATTGGCAAAACCTAATCAAAATGCTGAAATTAGCCTATAAACAGATAACAACTGGAACAAAACCAGTTAAAAATGAAGTCGATAGTCCTTGCACAGGACTAGTCCTCATGCGGGACCATTAAAATACAATAGCACGCGGGACTATCTAAATACAATAGTCCTTACACGGGACTAGTCCTTGCGTAGGACTGTTAGGAAATTCGCACAGTCACCCTTCTCTATCAAGAAATTAGCCCAAAGTCAGGTACAAACTGACCCAACACCATTCAAAAATGAGGTTTACGAGATTCGGTTAAGAGGGTGCCTCGTACTTCCCTCGTACTTCCTCGTACTTCCCTCGTACTTCCCTCGTACTTCCTCGTACTTCCTCGTATTTCCTCGTATTTCCCTCGTACTTCCCTCGTACTTCCCTCGTACTTCCCTCGTACTTCCCTCGTACTTCCCTCGTACTTCCCTCGTACTTCCCTCGTACTTCCCTCGTACTTCCCTCGTACTTCCCTCGTACTTCCCTCGTACTTCTCACACCCCTCACACCCCTCATGACGTCGGAGCAACATATATATACTACTAATCAAGGGGGCACTTTGGAGTGTCTTAATTCAAGGGCAAAGGGAACACCTTCACTGCTGGACGAGTCAGGAGTCCCGTAGATGTCTTGAGGTCCACGACACGAACTATCCCATCCTTTCCTGGATGGATACCTGTTACTCGGACAAGGGGCCAATTGAGTGATGAAGAGGGGCTGTGTATCAATACAAGATCACCGACTTTGAGATTTTGGGAGTTCCGTGTCCACTTGGAACGTGGCTGCAACATGTGGATGTATTCAATGCTCCATCGTCGCCAAAGTCGTTGATGGAATGCTTGAATGAGTTGCCAATGTTTTAGGCGATTTGTTGGCACGTCCATTACTTCAGGTTCTGGAACAGCTGCCAGAGCAGATCCGATAAGAAAATGACCAGGAGTCAAAGCTGAGAGGTCGGAGGGATCGTTAGAGAGAGGGGTGAGCGGTCTCGAATTGAGCATTGCCTCCACTTGAGTAATAAGAGTGATGAATTCTGTCAGAGAGAGGATGGTGTCACCCATGACACGTCAAAGATGGTGTTTCGCGCTTTTCACCGCGCTCTCCCAAAGTCCACCTTGATGGGGAGCCGCTGGAGGATTGAAGTGAAACTTGATTCCACGAGGGGCAGTTTAGCGTTGGATAATGTCTTGTGCCTGAGGAGAAGTGACCTGTCGTGTGACCAGTTTACGAAAAGCGGCATCAGCGCCTACAAAGTTCGTGCCACAATCACAATATATATCAGCACAGAGACCACGGCGTGAAACAAAACGGGTTAGGGCAGCTATGAAGCCATCAGTGGTGAGGTCTGTTACTACTTCTAGGTGTACCGCTTTGGTGACCATGCATACAAATATGCAAAAATATACTTTCACATGTTTTGTAGAGCGTAGAGTAGAAGACTTGATCGTGAAGGGGCCACAGTAGTCAATCCCTGTCGAGAGAAATGGCCGAGCAGGAGTGATTCGAGTTGGAGGAAGATCACCCATTAGTGGAGTGATGTTGCGTGGCTTATTTCTGAAGCATGTCACACATTTGAATATGCGGGAACGGATGACACTACGAGCGCAGAGAATCCATACGGATTGAGCTAACAGAGCTTGCGTGAGTTGAGGTCCACCGTGGGGGTGAGTGATGTGGAAATGGTCTACGATTAAGTTGACCACATGATGTTTCCGGGGAAGTAACACTGGATGACGAGCATCGAAAGGCAGTGCCGAACGGTTGAGACGACCACCAACACGCAAAAGTCCGTCCGAGTCGAGGAACGGCTTCAGACGTTGTAGGGGTTTGGAGCAGTCATGTTTTTTGCGGAGTGAAGAAATCTCATCTGCGAAGGCAGAATTTTGAACGAGGTTGAAAATCTTAATCCGAGCTTTGGAGATCTCTGACGATGAAACAGGTCCGCTGAGGCGGTCACTTTGACGACAGTTGTATATGAAGCGCAATAAAAGAGCAACAATCCTCTGGAGTTTGTTCCACGACGAGTAGGCAGAGAGAAGATCCCAGTCTGGTTAATTGGTCGAAGAGAGGACGACTAAAGGTGTCTTCTTGGTTTCGTCCGATGCAACGAGGTCCACCGGAACGAAGTGTGAGGTAGGCCAGTTGCAAGGGGGTAGCTTGAGCCATGGAGGTCCTGTCCACCAGAGCGAATGGTTGACCAAAAGGGAAGCGGAGATTCCTCTTGATGCACAATCAGCAGGGTTGTCCGCACTTGCAATGTGCCGCCAAGAGTTAAGAGGCACGAGTTCCTGAGTTTGGGACACTCTGTTGGCTACATAAGTCTTGAGCCTATAGGGCGGAGTTCGTAACCACGTCAGAGCTACAGATGAGTCACTCCATAGGTGTAGATTTTGAAAAGTGATCTTGTTGACAAACAAAGAATGACAATGTGCCACCAGTTGGGCAAGGAGATGAGCTGCACAGAGTTCAAGGCGAGGTAGAGTTACTTTTTTGAGGGGAGCAACCCGCGTTTTTGCCATTACAGGACGGATGACTACGTCACCTGTAGACATTTCACAACGGAAATATATGACAGCAGCATAACCGCTTTCTGATGCATCTGCGAACCCATGTAGTTCTATGGTATGCGAGGAGGAGAATTGAAACGCTCTAGGTATAGAGACATTAGATAAATGTTGAGAATCAGTGATAAATGAGTTCCATTTTTCAGCAAGGTTAGCAGGTAATGGATCATCCCAGCCTAAACCTGTGGTCCATAACAACTGCATGAAACATTTGGCTTGCATGGTCGTGGGAGCCAAAAATCCACAAGGGTCGTAAATCTTAGCTATGCAGCTCAAAACGGAGCGTTTCGAAGGGCGGGGGTCTAGAGAGAAGTTAAGACTGTATGTGAAGCAATCAGAGGTTGGAGACCAACGTAAACCAAGAATAGAGAAATATGGTTCAGACTCTTGGAGAAAAACAGGCGATTCGAGATGTCCCTTGGGCAGAGTTTGTAGAAGGCATTCGGAGTTGGAGACCCATTTCCGCAGTTCGAAGCCACCTCGTTGCAGCAGATTGATGAGTTGATCCTTCAATTCTAAGGCAGCTTCCTCTATGTCCGACCCTGTGATGATGTCATCTACATAGGTTTGATTTCTTAGCACTTTTGCTGCAGCAGGAAAAGAGTCACCTTCGTCGTCAGCTAGTTGGTGAAGAGTCTTGATTGCCAAGTATGGGGAGCTGTTCAAGCCATATGTAACGGTGTTCAGCTGGTATACGTCGAGAGATTGAGATGACAGTTGACGCCAGAGAATGAGTTGAAATTTCCGGTCATCAGGATGCACCAGTATTTGTCGATACATCTGTCGAATATCGCAGGAGAAAACAATGTTGTGGCTTCTGAAATGTATGATTATGTCACTAATATTGTTCTGGAGCTTAGGTCCAGTGAGGAGTATGTCATTGAGAGAAACTCCTGTGCTTGTTTTTGCACTTGCATCAAACACTGTACGGAGTTTGGTGGTGCTACTGCTCTCCTTGAGAACCCCATGGTGAGGGACGAAATAGTGCGGAAGAGGTATAGTAGAATCTTGACATTTTTTCATGTGGTCTAGAGAGAGGTATTCATCCATGAAGTTGTGATAGAGCTGTGAAAAGTGGGGCTGAGCAGCGAATTTGCGCTCTAATGAATGGAACCTGCGTTCAGCAGAAAGCCGAGATTCTCCAAGCGGAGGGTGAGTTTCTTTGAAATGAAGGCGGACTATATAACGCCCATATTTATCTCTGGTATGCGTAGATGTGAAGTTCGCATCGCAGAGTTCCTCTTCTTCAGTTTTTAATCGACAGGTCGGCAGTTCTTCCTGAGTCCAGAACCGTTGGTGATGAATGAAGGTCAATGTCACTGACTGCATGAAGAGAAGCGATATGACTGTTGAAATTTGTCGGGGGTGGTGTGGAGGTAGCCTGGACTTCACAGGGTGCGGAGCCCATTACCACATAGCCGAAATGAGTGCCAACAACATAGGGCATGTGCTGGCCTAGAGAGTAGTGCTCATGAGTAAGCAGCTTGGGAAAGAGGGAGCCACCAAGTACGACATCAATGCGTCCTGGCAAGTGGAATGTGGGATCAGCCAGACAATAGCGCTTAGCGAGTGCAAGCACATCGGGAGAAACTGGAACACGGGGTAGGTTGACAGTCAAGTTGTCTAGTATTAGCATTGGGTGCTGTGGGGAAATCAAGAAACCTGAGAGAGTCTCAATATTGAGAAACGTCTGCCCTTTATTTTTGAATTCTTGATTAGCATTATACGTGCTGGTACTGATATTCAGGTTGAAATAATAAAACGTCTTCCAACACTACTCGATATATTTACACTTATACTGTAATTGTTTACAAGACGGTAAATATATATAAAAGATCTTATAATGGCGATCTATTTCGACCAGTCACACCGGTCATCATCAGGCCCAATCAGAGACTCAAATCAGAGACCCAATCAGAGACTCAGAGAGTCTCTGATTGGGCCTGATGATGACCGGTGTGACTGGTCGAAATCGATCGCCATTATAAGATCTTTTATATATATTTACCGTCTTGTAAACAATTACAGTATAAGTGTAAATATATCGAGTAGTGTTGGAAGACGTTTTATTATTTCAACCTTTATTTTTGGCAGCACTCTGACCTAATCCAGATAGTTGAATATCTGATTTAAAGCGCCGAGAGTTCAAGAGTTGAGCGGCTCGCTCGGTTATCAAATCACACATGGAGCCAGAATCCAGTAAGGCACGAAACACATGAGTGGTGCCCTGAGCAGAGGTGAGTTTTATCAAGAGAGTGCCTAAGAGTACAGTAGAACTCCTAAGGGGTAAGGGAGGGTGGCCTTGCGACGTTAAGGTCACTGAGGTCTGAGAGAACTCATTTGAATCAATTGTTTTTCCTTGAGAAACTGGCGCATTATTTTTACTACTTTGAGTTTGGTTAGTAGCCTGAGGTGTGCTAGAATTAGTCTGATTTGTGGGGAAATGTAACAGAGAATGGTGCTTCTGGTTACAAGTGCGACATGATGATTGAGAGCGACAATCTTTGCGATGATGATTGCCTAGGCAAGAAATGCAGCGTTGATTCTGTTTAACAATCTGATGTCGTTCTTGGGGAGATTTATTTTGGAACACATTACATGTATAGATATTGTGTCCAGTTGTGTTACAAAGAAAGCATTGATTGCCACCAGGTTTGTTGTTGCCTGAGGGTTGAGTGGGTGAGGAGTGAGTAGTGACCATAGTAACGTCACCAGAGCGGAATTGCGCTTTTTTAGGCATGCTGAGTTTAGATGAGTGACAAAGGGGTTGAGATTTTGTAGAGGTTGCACTGTGTATGTTTGCATCCTCCGTTTGAGAACATTCTATGTTTAAAAATGTTATGATGTTATTGACATCGGGGAGAGTGTGTGGCCTGGCTTCATCACGAGTCAAAGTGCGGTAATTTTCAAGTTTTTTACGTAACTCTGTGTCCATTTTACGCAAAAGTAACGCTGATAAGAGTGGATTATCCGAAGTAATGTCACAGTCTAATGCCTTTAAGGCTTGAGTATGTTCGGTGAAACTATTCACAAACTGTCGAAGTGACTTGATTGAGTTCGCCTGGGCATTAGGTAAGTCCAATATTTTATCGAGATGCATTGATTGCAAGCGGCGCTCATTGTGATATCTATCACGGAGCAGGTTGTAGGCTACAATATAATTAGGTTCCGTGAGATTTAGACCTTTAACTAAGTTTAACGGTTCTCCGCTAAGTACACTTAAGAGGTATTGAAATTTTGTTACATTATTCAGCGACGCATTGCGGTGGATGGTTGTATCAAACAAATTTATAAAACTTGTCCAAGTGAGTGGATCGCCAGAGAATTTTTGCAAATCTAATTTTGGAAGTCGCACTGTTTGTGGGATTGCAGTGTGGGGCATAGAGGAAGCGGTATCTATGGGAACAGCGGGACTAGATGGCTCTGGAGGAGGCATTAAAACTTCAATGGTGGCCATAATGTGTGAAACTAAATTTTCAATTTCGTCTTGGTCTTGAGACAGAGTGTCATCAGAGACCGGATCATCTTCCAAAATGAGAGCGCGTTGTAAGTTATTATCAAATTCTCCTTTTTTCTTTTGAACTTCATTAGCATGAGCGTTTAATTTTTTAAGCTGTACTTGAGAAAGCGGGTCTGTCTCGACTGCATATTCATCAACAATTGATTTGAGTTTTGCCAAACGAGCCTTGATTAGCGTTGTTGAACGCGTATAGATTGCGGCTTTAAATTCGGCGGATTTAGGCGGGGCCATAATTGTACACTGAGAAAATAGAGAGTGAGTCAAAGAAAACACAGGGGACGCTAGCTACTCGATTCACTAGCAAAACAAAAGTTCGAGGGCGAATAGTTCACACAAAAAATGTCACTAGAGGGGCATAATTTACATAAATAGGTGGTGCACAACAAGGGAAAAAGAATGAATTAAACTGTAATTAAAGTACATAGGCCTGCACAAGAGAATTATCAACAAACTGTTTTAACATTAATATTAGTCACAGTCATAATCATAAAATCTACATATTCTGTAATTAGTTGAGAATAATATTGCTTTTATTGCCAAATGAAATTAATTACAACTAGGCATCCTGTCAGAATCAAAAACAATTTCTCATTAAACTTCAATACAACATAATATCAACAAAAGTACAAAAAAAACTTATTAGTTTTAAAAACAGGTAACAGTGTAAACAAGTCACGGCATCTGAACCATGCGTCAACGTATAGCCAGGCTGTGGCAGAGGACGAGAGAGAGAGAGTGAACAACTGTGATCACAACAAGCGTATTTGATTGGTCTGACAATTTGAAGAAGCCAATATGGCGGATTCTAAACATTTGTGTACATTTCGTACACAGTTGGTAATTGAAAAAACTGTAAATATTTTTCCATAGGACTAAAGTTCATAAATCCGGATCGAATTGACCAAAAATATGTTTGGGAAGAGTTAGGTAAATAAGATAATGATAATTTAATTTAATTTCTTCGAAGGACCACTGACGGTGAAGGCCGTCAGACAAAATGAAAAACACCAAGTAAGTTACAATATGCCTTTTTGTTTATTGAGCATGATATTGATGACAATCATTCACTTAAGAAATAAATGACAATAAAATAATGAATAAATGAATAAAATGACAAATTTATTCACTTAAGAAATATATTGGAAAACCTTACTCTCACTGCGAGCCCTATGAAAACCTTTGGTGAGACTTCTTCCCACGTTGGTTTTCTAGTGACCTAAAGAGGCTCATCATACAGAAGAAGATAGCCCACAAACGTTATAAAACAAGTTTAAATCTTGCACATTACCATGAATCTGCCACTCTCCGAGAAGCTTGTAAGAACCTATCCCGCCAATGCTATACGAACTATTTGTCAAGTGTTAGATCTAGCATTTCTTCCAATCCTCGAGCATTTTGGGGCCATGTCAAGGCCCAAAGAAGATCATCTGACATTCCCTCTTGTCTTTACCTAGACGAAAAAGAAGCCAAAGATACTGCTAGCAAGTGCGATCTTTTTTCCACTTTCTTCTGTTCTGTATTTTCTCCACCGTCAAACTCCAGCGTTAACTATGCCTACCCAACCTTAAACTGCATCAGCAACATAAAAGTAACCCGTGAAGAAATCAATTTTAAACTTGAGCATCTGGACATCAAGAAGGGAGCTGGCCTCGATAACATCCCCCCATCAGTACTTCGTTATTGCCGTGATTTTCTTGCAGAGCCCCTTCAAGCTTTATTCAATGAGTCGATGGAATGCGGCATTTTTCCTAAGGCACTGAAGATTGGTTACATCACACCACTTTATAAGACTGGTGACCCAACTAATGTAAGGAATTACCGGCCAATAACCATCCTCCCTGCGATTGGTAAAGTCTTTGAAAGCGTGGTAGTGGACAGGCTCAATATTTATTTCTCCAAGATTATTCATACATCTCAACACGGCTTTGTTCACGGCAAATCTACCGTCTCCAATCTTCTACTCTTTCAAGAATATGTATTGGCTTCTTTTCGCAACAAGAAACAGGTTGATGCCGTATATATCGATATGGCAAAGGCATTTGACAAAGTTGACCATTCTGTCCTTGTATCTAAATTGGCGGCATACGGTGTTGCTGACCCTTTGTTATCTTGGATATCCAGCTACTTGCAAGACCGTTCACTCACTGTTAAAATTGGGCAATCAAAATCCACCATTTTTTCGCCTTCTTCAGGAGTTCCTCAAGGGTCTCTGTTGGGGCCCTGTCTTTTCAATGTCTTTATAAATGACCTCCCTGAAGTAATATCAATCAATGCTCTCCTGTTCGCAGACGACTTGAAGATCTTTACCAAAATTTCCTCACCCGAAGACTTCAATGAAATGCAAACAAGCCTATATGCTATTGAAAAGTGGTGCAACACAAACGGCATGGCTGTCAACCCCAGCAAATGTTCCACTATGACCTTCCACCGTATCAAATCACCAGTAATAAATCCTTACTTCATATCTGGTATTCAAATTCCAACTGCTCAAAGTATCAAGGACCTTGGCGTTCACTTCGATAGAAGCATGAACTTCTCTGATCATATAGAACAAATTTGCAACAAGGCCAACAAGATGATAGGATTCATCTCAAGATTCACCAGAGGCATCAACGACCCAGTCGCTCTTCGTTCCCTTTACTGCTCTCTTGTAAGGCAACTTTTGGAGTTTGCCAGTCCTGTATGGTCGCCCTACACATCTTGCGCCAAGGATAGATTGGAAGCCATACAGCGGCGTTTCATTCGTGTGGTTGGGGTGCGGCTTGGCTACGGTTATCAGGATGTACCCATCGAGAATCTCTCTACCCGGCTAAATCTTCCTTCTCTTACCCTTCGACGTGATGTTGCTGATGTTGTTTTCCTCCTCAAGATAATCAATGGCCTTGTGCAAAGTTCGGATCTCTTGGCAGAAATCAACTTCAAGGTTCCTTCGAACACCAGGTCCCGAGAACTAATGTGCCGCAGTCATCATTCCACCAACTACGACTTCAACAGTCCTCTTGCTCGATTTGTCAGACTGGGTAACCGAGTGGCAGCGGAGTGTGACTTCTTCTTCGACAGCATCCACCAGATTCGAAGGCAAGCTCACCAGCTTCTCTCTAACTGAGGAAGATACGGAAGAAATTCAGTATTAATGTATATGTATTTTTGCACCATATCTAATTTATTATTGTATATTTTGTTACATATTGTCAAATGTTGTTAATTGTAATTTATAGTTTGTCTTTACAACTGCTCTGATTTGTTCTAGAAATAGTTGGTCTTTTTTTGAATTAGCAATTGTATTCTCATACTTGATGCTTAATATATAAATTCCACTATTTATTCTGTTAAGTTATTTGTCATTAGTGTGCTATTTATTAAGTTATTAGTTATGTCTATTTATGTAAGTCTTGGCTATTACGTATATCCTACTGTGATGAAGTGTTGAAATGTATATAATGATCTCTTTGCCATCTTGCATGTATTGTATGTTTTGTATGTATTGTATATTTTGCATGTATTGTATATTTTGTAATTGGCTGCTTGCCGTTGGAAATAAATAAATAAATAAATAAATAAATAAATAAATATTAAATGAATTATGTCTACTAAGGGAAAGGGAAAGCTGGAAGTCCTTTTTATTTAGTCTTAACTCACCACACAACACTTGTCTTGTCGAAGTTCTTGGATACACGGAACGTAAAAGTTTGTTCTTCTTGACATTGTAAGTTCACGCACAAATAAGCCGTTTCGCAAAGTTCATTCACTGCCGCGGTTGACCGGGGAGAGGATTTTGATTGGGTTAACTTAGAGGGATAAGTCCAAAAGGGAATTAATACTATTTTCTTTAAGAGATACGAGGGAAGTAATATTGACCCGCGAGATTTGTAAAATGGTGAGAAATTGTTCAAAATGAACGAGATACAAAAGTTAATGTTTTTTAAAAAAACAGTGAAGCGGAAGATAAACAAACTCAGCTGGCCAGAAAGTGACGGGGCAAAAAAGTTCTTGTTCCTCTCTCTCTTTCTCCCAGAAGAGAAGTCAAATCAACAACGACAGTATTTAACATTAGTGGTATGAACAAAAAATTTGTGGTGAAAATGGATAAGATATGTATAAACATGATTAATTATAATTACAATGTTTTTTTTTTTTTTTTTTTTTTTTTTTTTTTTTTTTTTTTTTTTTAATGACTTTAATACCAAACACCTCCGTTTTAAGTAAAAATAATGCTTTTTAAACGCTACATGATAAACTAAAAAAATTTACTAATCAAATCTGAATTTACCTTCATAAATAAAGCCAAAATGACAGGCTCAATGGAAAAATAAACTATAAAACAACGCTTTAAAATAGTATAATGTATTTTATAGATAATTATTTTATAATAGTTGAGTTGTGTTAGAATTTATCATTGTTTTACTGTTGAAATTTGATATAAAAATAATATTTAAAATGACGTCATATCAAAGCTGACCCCCCCTTGCACATCACCTTACCGTCATTTTCAATCTGGACCCTCCCCCCCCAATTTTCAGATGACGTAATTTATGGACGACCCCTAAGCCGTTGTGTGATACATAAATATTTCATAATAGACAAATAAATTGAAATGTTTGTCTTATACTTTGTTGGTCTCCTGTAGATGTCGTCACTTAAACATTCCAGTGTGTAATCGTAAAGTGAATAAACGATCATTTCATGTAATAGCTCTAGAATACTAACAAAATAAAATAGCCTATAATGTTTTGCTTAACATAAAATAAGTTATTATTGTAATTATAATAAATAATCAATCCCACCTTCCAATTATCATTTCCCTCATCGAATCAGCAAATGATTTCATCATTTAATCATTCTAATCATAAGAAATACCCCAAATCATTCCGGCACACGCATTAGGTATGAATATTTCCTTATTTCACTCTCACCCAAGCACAGAAGAAATAACGGGTTTATAAAAGACATAACTCCTATTGCCAAATAAGAACTGGCCCTTGTATAAGTAAGAGATACTTGGTGGAGAGATATGGGGGTGGAATAGGGTGTTTAAGGCAAATGTGTGCGGTAAATCGTTTCCCAAAGGAATTGGCGAGTTATTGAAAACCAGCGGTAAGTAGATTGGCAGCGATTGGCTGGCGTACCGCGCTCACGGCCAACCCTACCGATGCTGACGAATCACATTCCAACTTTCAATTTTCGGTTATGATGCTAAACTTCGTATTAGGTTTATTTTAAATATAAAACTTTTTATAAGATTTAGATGGTAAAAGTCATAGGTATATTTTGCTATTCAGTACTGGTAATGTTGATAATTATTTCTAAGGAAACAAGAAGGAATTTTCAATTTTTGTGGTGAGATACGTTAAGTTATTTAAGCATCATCAGTCATAAAAATATTTATAAAACAAAATATAAAGTAGTTATTAATTATTGGACACATTTTTGTACTAAGTAATTAAATAACCAAGCAACCTAGAAAAACGGGAATTTTTTATCAATAGCATATTTTAAACCGTTTTAATGACGAGACAAGGAAAATAAAAGTTCTAGGAAAATTTGTTTAAAGTAAACTAACCGTTGTCATGTTACTATTCATGGTTTGCAAGCACAATTTGTAGTCTGAATTTAAACTCCATTTTTTTCTGAGCACAGCTCCAATAACTCTCCAACTCTTCTCTTATGTCCCTCAATGTAGGACTACTGAACCTTCCTTGTTAACATTTAGTTATTTACTTTAACCAAAAAAGTCTAATAGTGTAATGTCTGGGGAACCTGAGGCCAAGAAACTAACCGTATCCATTTTACAGGTTTTTATCACAATTTTGTTTTATTAATGAAAATTTTATAGTTATTTTAAAGTTGTAATATTAAACTGTTTTAAATTTAATATATAATAAAATAATTCGCATAGTTCTATGTTTCTTGCTTATTTATTTATTCAAATTTAAAATGTGTCCAATAATTTATAACCACCCTCTACATCGTACACGAATTGAAACATAATGCACAATAAAACAAGTCGTCTTAATAAAGGATGATTAAAACATTTTGAAACATGTTGATAATTCGTTTTTTAGCCACAGTGCTTATAAAACATCTCATTTAATATAATTTTAGCTCATACAAAAAACTTAAAAGTTTATGTCGAAAAATTCGTAGCTAAAAATTAACGTAAATTATATAAATTATAAGCTTTAAGGCATGTAAACTGAAAACATGTAACGTTGATTGTTTTTAATTGACTACCTGATGGAAACAGGTTGGAAGATAAATTTTATCCAATGAGTTTTAGTGTAAATCAGTATAATGGTGTGGGTGCGTAAGCAATATATTGAATATATTAAATAAAGTTGGTTTTCTCTATTGCTTGTTTTATGGTTAATTAGGTCCATACAATAAAGCTTTACTTATATCTTTCGTGATCGAATATATTATAATTACTTAGAAAATGTGATTTTCATTTCGCATACCTAAATAAAAAAAAATTCTTAGAAACCAATTTTGTAAGATGTAATATTCCACTTTAAATCGAACTAAGGAAGAATTTGGATACAATAACATTTTCAATAAATAAGTAAAACCTAAATCGTAAAAGATATATTTTTAGTAAAATAAAAGTAATCTTGAAATGGTAAATCTTCATTAGGACGCATTTAAGAATAAAGCTGAAACTTTTCTCCGCAAACAGTTGGTTCTGGCAGGATGATAAACTAGCTTCTAACTACAGTATCTCTGAGTGATCTCTGCTTAATTAACAACACCGATGTCAGCCTTTCTTTATTTAATTACTTTTTTCAAACACGTTAAATATTAGGAAACATTGTTACAATATGATAATTAATTAATTATAGTTTAAATAATCAAAGAATGAACTAATAGCTTTGCGGGGAACGTAACCAAAGTGTAATCCTGTTTCTAAGTAAGTTCAAGCTGGTCTTAGAAAGCATTGATAACTAATAGTTCAATGACAAATTGCTAGTAAGTCCAGTTTGAACTTACTTAAGTTCCAGAATCTGCTCAGAATCGATCAAACTGAGACTCTCATTCAGGTCCTTGTTCCACTATGCCTGCCTCTTGTTCTATAACAGTTGGTAAATTGAATTAAGTTTTTCACACTGATTAGACCAAAACCACTGTCTCATTTCATGTTGAAAATTTAAACATGATTAAAAAACGATTTTTTTAAAGTTGAAATCTTTGTTAAAATTCCATGTTAGGACATAAGTATTATACATTTTTTGTTGCCTCAATAAATTTTAGCTTCTGGTGACCATTATAAGAACATTAGATGTAACAAGGAATATTCTATCTCAATATTAAGGTTTTGTAATGGTTTGTCTCGGTTTTATTTTGACCTAATTATATCCTTAGTGACTAAAACAACTAACTGCTGCTCTGTAATTCTTCAGGTAGCATTTGAAAAATATAAAATTTTGTGTTTGACTCGCACAACTCACCCCATGATGCTTATTGTAATTATGTTAAAATAGAGCTCACCCGCTGGTCGGAATTCGACCACATAACTGAAAACAGCTGTTATTAAAACAGTTGTCTAATGGTTCAATAAATTATCTTTCTCCATAAGTTTAACATTGAAACTTTAAAAGCCAGTAGGCGGTAGCCCTGGGGGCCGATGTGAATTATAATGGGATTCTGCTCATACACAGAACACTACCTTTCTAACGGCATATGCAGATTTCACCTACGATGCCCACAAGCTGAGAAAAAAGGAGGAAAAGAAACATGCTTGCCTATTAATATATAGATTAATATTCAGGCAATTATGAAATTAATCGTTATTTCAATGCCGTCATTGAAAATTCCATTATTCTGCAAACGATATTAAAAAATATTTCGCCAAATAAAATTGAAATTTAAAAAGTAAAATAAATGAAAAATGTCGTTTCATTTGAAGTGCTTTATTTAAAGTGCATCTCAGCATATCAAAGAGGGCCAAACGTTTCTTTGCATCAAAAGCTGCTAAAAGAAAATTGTCATAACAATATTTTAGTGGAATAATTTATTTATTTAATAAAGTGAGTAAACTTTTAATATAATGATTTAAGATATGCATTTCTGAATAAAATTGAATAAGATTTTTTTTATTTTAAATAGTCTAATTGTAATACATTATTTTACACGCACATTGACCTTCATAACATGATAAATCACAAGAAAATAAACCACATTATTCTACATCCAACAAATCGTTCCTGAAGATATATTAAGAAAACTCTCAAACAAACAAATACAACTATAAATATCCTAGCGCCATGAATGCAACTAAGTGTAATAGGCTATAAAAGACAGATTTCATTGATGAAGTGCCGCGAGATGGGTTTCTTCCGTGCACCCGAGACTTTGTGTCTTCACATTCAAAGTTATTTATTTGATTGCTTTCTTCTTTTCGATCCATTGCAATTTGTATAGCAAATAGTCTAAGTCTTTATATTGTGCATATTTACGATTATTTTAGTCCAGTTGTTATTGAAATATGGTTTCAAAAATTAATTAATGAGTAATTATAACTCACCTTATGTGAAAAACGCATAAACAACAAATCTTATACTCTAAAACAAGCTCCGTTTGTATGGGCAAAGTTTTTTTCTCTCCTAGGATTTTTGATTTTTTTATTGAATATGGGGGTTGTGGCCTCCAGAAATCGATTCTAGCTGGTCCCATAGCTGGGGAAAATCCTATTTTGGCGCTAGAGCCATTCAAAGATCCCATGTTATCCTTATGGAGATTTTTAAATTGAACAAAAATCAGCTGATAACTGTAGATAAAATAAACCAATGTGTTACATCTTTAACCTGTGGTTTTAGGAAAATCATACCAATGTGCAGCAAACCTTCCACCTGGCGAGTGAGCGGAGCGAACGAGCTTTGTGTGAGAAACGAAAGTAATCATTTTACCGAGCTTAAGCTCGGTCCCCGTGGTACTTATCTTTAAGAATGTTAGGACATTTTGGTGGTGGTAATAAACATACATGGGTTTCTTGAATCCTCTCCTTAACTATGCATAATGGAAAATATTATTTGTAAACATTTTATAGAATTAAATACATTTATTAATAAATGTTGCGTTTTTCAAATGTGGTAAATTTCATAATTAGTTATCATAAGTCTCTCTAAATGACGTTGTTTCTTTATGACCATGACCTTGATCTTGAGGACAATGCCAAACAATGGTTCCATAATCAACAGTACAGACGTCCTTGGAGTTCAAAGCCTTCCTGTTTATTCATAAGTCTAGAGATAATACCAGCTGTAACGCGCTTATCACATACATGAACTTGTTAACTGTTTCATTTCGATCCCGTAATGATTTTTGTTCAGATTCAGATTTCTGTTTGAGTTTTAAGTAAAAAATAAAATAAATCAGAAGTCATTTATTTTAGAGATGATTCCTTCTAATCAAGAAAGACGTGTTTCAATTATGCTTGTACAGTAGTTGTATTAGTAAAAATATATATTTGTATGATACGTTAAGTTTTTCCCCTTTCAAACGATTTTACATCTTTAATTACTGTATAATAATGAATTCTCTATACTCACATAATGATAATAAGGTAAAAATTTTGGTCCAATAATATATAACATGTGTCTTAATCATATATAAAATAAAATTCAAATAGTTTTCCTATAAGTTATAAATATTCTTGCATTAACTAAATGATCTAATGGTGGGGTTACCAGACGTCCGGGCTTACCCCTGACAATTCAGGTTTCAAGGGTGTGTCCGGTGTCCGTTATGGGGTTGTTGATTGTCCGTATTTTAAAATCTTTTGCATCATTGTAGGCTATATTTGACAACAAACACATTATAAGCAGTAAAAAATACGTATGTAAGTAAACAAGTATAACATTAAATCGTATTTAAATTATTCCTAGTGATCGTCAAAGTAAAATTCAATGTTGAAACAAACAAGTACAATATGCAAACTTGTGTTGTGTACAGTTAGTCCCTAGGAAAAGGCTTAGGCCTACTCAGTGTTACTGCACTTGAATTGGGGACTATCTATAAAGTGTTTTTTTTCTGACTCCATAAATTTTTATGTCTTTAACCTTTGGGCCCCATGGGAATGGTATAAGAACATATGATGAAAAATATCAAAAAAAAAAAACTTGAGATAATTTTTCTTTCTTTGGGAATTTTTAAGATTGTGTTGATAATTGGCATAAAGCAATTTTAAGGTACTTGTTTTAGAATATTTTTTATTCCATAGCAACTTCATGCATTATTGGAATGATTAAATATTTACAAAATATGTGCAATAAATGATTAAATATTTCTTGCACAATATAGGCTACTCAGCATAAAATATGTTAAAATTATAACTTAAAAACATTTACAGTGTAAGAGGGCGGAGGTGGAGCAAATGAGGGCTTGTCAATTGTACCCCGAAAATGTCCTGGTTTGACATAAATCTGATATTCCTAAATGGAATTCATGATGACGTCATAGGGTCATGTAACCTTGTTAGGAGCCTCTGGTGAGTCAAAATCAGATTCCTATTGGAAAATATACTGAATAGCTCGATAGGACATGGGCATATTCTCTACTCACAAAAAATTCAGGTAAAACCACCAACCAGACAATTACCCCAATTGCTTTCCACACTAGCTGATTCCCTCTTTATCAAAACGTCTTAATTTGACAAATTAAAGTCCGAATTTCCAATTCAAATCGCCCCCGTAGACAGGCCCTGCCATTACCGTCACTGCGGTCATCCGGTGACGTTAGCGTGCGTGGCTTTTCGCGTGTTTTTCGGTCCGACCGGCACATCCTGAGGGTGGGATTCGCAGAAGTTGTTTGACCGGCGGAAAGACAATGAAGCAATTATCAAGCCAAACAATGCGATCGCGGGTCACCAATTAGGTGTGATTAGCCGACGCGTTAACCCCCGACAGGCACCCCACTGCACGCCAGTCCACAACTGTACCTACCAATGCTCGTGATCTGATTATAGATAATTGCTGCATTATCCTTTCCCCAGAGCCGTGTGAATCCCCTTTCCCTGTCGGTCCACTTCCTTCTCATTTACATTTCCCTAGGCTATGTTCGGCCGGCCGCTCTGGTCGCAGGACCGCCGTTACATGTGCTTGTTTATGGACATGTGAAGCTGCGGGAGAGATAAGGGTTTTACAAATTGTGTTACCAATGAGGCAAGTAAGAATAGTGTACTAGACATTTTCTGTAATTTGGAATGGCGAACCTATGTAAAGAAAGTTTGTAAAATTTACCAGACTATAGATAAAAACAGAGAAAATGCTAAGATTGTCTAATAATAAGCTTTGTTTTTGCTGTCCAGTCATGTTTGTTGTTATGAAATGTGCTCTAAAAGTAATTTTGAACTATTAATTGCTATTAGGGCTTTCCTTGTTATTTAATCATTGCTCCTCCCGTCTCCCTATACCCAAAATTTGGCTGTTCCAACCATGGTACGGTTCCGGTATGGTCGGATAGAGGTTCTACTGTAGATAAAAACAGCGAGAAGTGTTGTTCTGAGCAAGAAAACGTATTAAAGTATGATAAGCTCTTTTGAATTCATTTTAATAAGACTTTAAAAAATAAAACGATGATGACTGTAAAAGTTAAAAAAAAATGCAATAGAAAAATTGGATATTTTTTCCGATAGCATTTGTACAGTATTGGATATTATGAATCAATAATAATGTTTACCACGCATGAATAACAATATTTAGGCCTACCTCTAATCATGACATAATCACCTCTAATCATAAAGATAGCATCATTTTAAATATGTAAAGATTTTTTTGTAAGGGTAATACAAGTTTTTTATAACATATCTGGATGAACAAGAACCTTAGCCTGTGCAGATTATTGGAACATTTTTGTAGACAAGGGTATTTTGAATTTTATAGTTTCCCTACAGACTGTTTTACAATACAATACTCGGCCATAATTATATGGTACCAAGGTTTTTAAAATAATTTCCTGAGCATTAAAGGGTAGGTTGCAATATCTGAAATCGATTCGGAACAAATTGCTCACTAACTGGAGTACAACAGGCGAGTTGCTGACGTAGCCGCCTGCTCTCTGCAGTCTGCTGTAGTTGGTCAACTAGTTTGGCGTCAGCAAAGAGATCAAGACGAGCCAATTGACCATTAAAGCAGCATCATAACGCCTGCATGGTCTATTTGGAAGGAAACGGACTGTACTTGAGAGACTGGTCGTTATTGGTACAAACACAAATATTTATTTTACTTTACTAAATACACGTTACCATATGAATAAAATCTTTGTCCTCCGCCACAGAAATGTTTAAAGGAAGCTTATTTGTTATCCGCCATTACGAATTGTACTGACCGTATTTCTGATGCATCCAAAGTTTCTTTAGCGTCTGACTTTACAGTATGTAATGTACTTAAACTTGTTTAACGTGGAGGAGATGGTCGTATATTCCGTAAGCTTTAGAAATGTGACTACATTATCGGTCCTTCATGTCCTGTATTTACTTTGGATATTAGCCAAGTTTCTGATATATTTGAATTTCAACGATAGAAAGCTATACTCGCTTTGAATAAAGTTGTAAACTACATAATAGTAAGTATTTTTGAACCAATAAAAAGTTCCTAGTTTTTTTTTTTTTTTTTTTTTTTTTTTTTTTTTTTTTTTTGGTAGGGGCTTTGGATTTTGTAAAAACCGTATGGTACTAATACAATGGATAAATTCTATTGCAAAAGTTCTATAAAGTACCATAATTCAGTGTCCGTTCATAAAATAGTATTTTCGAAAGTCGAATTTTTAAAAAATATGGAAGGGTGTCATACTAAAGCAATGACGTAACAAAATATGAAATGTATGTCATAAAGTTCATTTCCATGTAATTCTCCAAAATAATTTAAATATTGTCTTGAGTTACTATAATTTTTTAGGATGTTAATAAATTAATGAATTAATTGAAAGGCCGATTAATTTGTGTGTGAAAGTCAATCCAAATAAAAGTAATACTATTACAAATTTATCTTTGAATATATATTATAATTTCTTCCAACCAACTGCTATTATTTGTGAAGGTGGTCTAATTCTTACTTTCTGTAATAATTTTTATGCACATAAAGACAAAAAATTCTCTAAGGTTTAGTAATTTTGTCTTTTGACCTATATGCACCTTAAATAAACAAAATAAATCATCTTTTACTCAGCCCATATCCGACAAAATTACCATGTAATCAAATTTGTGCACTAGATTTGCTTATTTCCGTCAAACTGAGAATCCGTGTAAGATTAGAGTAGATGAGCGAGAGGTAGCGAAGTGTTAGCGGTGACTGGGAATGGTAGCGGAATGCTGGTGTATTGTGGTGAGTGCATAATAATCCCGTTGGAGGCGCTGGATCGACATCGCCGGCGGCCACGGCTCAGATCTACATAATCTTGGCTCCGCCGCGACCGTCATTCTCTTAAGTAATATTTTGTATAAATAAGGGATTTAAAAGTTAAAACATTCACAATTTATTCTCATTGTCACAATATGCGACTCGAGATACTTAACGTGTTTACCTAAACAAAATACGCCAGGCATATGTGGCAAAAACTTTCTAATAAAAAATTATCCATGTCAACCCCTTTTTTTGAAGTTGACTAAGCGATTATGTTTTATATTTATGTGCAACTTAACATTCATTGTTCTTGTTCTCCCCCATTATCAGTAACCATTATTCTGTACCGTGGTGGTTTATTATTCATAAACTATTGTTTACCCAAAACCCCACAAACCGTTTAATATTAAGTAAAATTATAATACAAAAGTTTGTAATAAAAAATCATCCTACTAATATTATAATGTGAAACTTTGTTTCTTTATATATTTGTTTGCTCATCATCACGATCTAATCACTGCTCCTATGGAGTTCAAATTTGGCAGGGTGGTAGCTAATAATCCCCGGCAATATTTATGTGTATCAAACTTTTTAAGGCAAACCCAGGATATAAACCACTGTCTTCGAAGGTTCCAATGTTATTCTTTGCGACATTAGGACTCATTAAACCTTTACTGAGACACTATATTTAGTTAAACAACTTATACAGAACAATTCAGACTTAAAAACTATTTTTAACCATTGATTAAAAATACCACGTCCTCATAGTTTTACTTGGGTTTACTTCATAGAAGCGAACAAACACATTCTAATTTTACTTCTTAAAATTTAAATCTCTTCTGACTTGAAAATTTGTTTGGAAGCACGGGGTTTTGTAGTTGAGTTAGTTAGTAAAACTAAGGAGATAATAAATATAACAACGGAGAATTAATTAGACTTTAGATTATAAAGCTTTTTAATTACAACTTGAAAATTAATTATTTTAAACAATAATTTAAGTAAAATTAAAATACTTTTTTTCTGGCTCCTGATTTTTATAACCTTATATTTTTGTAATAATAATGTCTTTATAAAATCGTCTTTAAAATATCTAATTTTAAGACAATTGATAATTTACAAAGATTCTAACCATTGTCAATCATATGATTGACCTTAGGTATTGTACCTCATTAATAAAATTTCAACTTTAGCTGAGGTGTATATTGTCAACAAACGTTATTTTAGTTTTGGGTGGATGAAGGAAATGACGAAGATATTAGAAGCAATCTTTTAAAAGATCCCGAAACCGAACCAGGCGAATGGATTTTCAGGGAGATTGCAGGTTATTGAAAACAGTTCGTAAGTGGATTGACTGGTTAGATCGTATCCAATCTACTGCAACACCGACTGTCGATAACGCAGTCGGTCGGTAAAGTCGGTAATGTCGGTAATGTAGTTAGTACTAAATAACTAACCTACAAAATGAAACGATTTAAACAATCTCACACATTTTTATCCGTAGTTTGGAATAATTTTCCGAGATAAATGAATATCATTTTCACTGTTCTTTCTTTGGTCTTCTTACTAAATTGAGTAAAATATCATGTTATATATTTGTATTTCAATAATTTTCTAAATTAAATTTACCGTATAGTCTTATGTAAATATTGTTTTTTTATGGTTAATTGTTTAGAGATTACTATAAACCACTCTAAAGTACCACGACAAATAACTTTTAATAGGATGGGCACTTTAAATTGTATTACAATAGTAGGTAACTCTAATTTTTATCTGTCTGTCTAATTTTCCTTCAGACCACCATTATTCAAGTAGGAACGAGGTAGGAGTTTATAAACAAATTCTGAATGGCAGGAGAATATATAGGGGAAGTGCGCCAATATTGTACCACCTAAGCATAAAGTCAATTTTCAGAAAACCGGAAGTATTAAAAAAATCAAAATCATTATGGTCTTGTAGTACTTAATGACATCTATGTTCTATAAAAGTTTTAAGTAATTTCGTTAAAAAATATAATAGGAAAAAATTTTTTTTTTGGTTTTAAAAAATTGCCATAATTGTACCATGTACCCCTAAATTGTACCACCTGTTTCCAATAATTGTACCAGTTTCCTTAATTGTACCTATTGTAAAATTAACCCTTATTTTGCAATAAAAACACAACATAATTATTGAAATTATATTTACTGTCAAAAAAATTATTATAGTATGTTATAAGTAACCTATTCTAAAACTTGTTTATTTGTATAAAAAAGTTATACATAGAGATAGTGTAATATAGTAAAATTATTCAGTATTAGAAAAACGCTCGTATTTATCATACGATTTATATCATATATCAAAAGTTGTAAAATCGTTAAACATAGAATGTGCGATGAAAATTATATGTAAGTTGTCAATGTTATATACAAATTACATTATGTCATAAGACTAAATGCTGCAGGTAAAAACAAGGATAGCTCCTTTCAAATATTGAATGTTCTCTATGGAAAATAATAACTTTAAAACATGTTGTTACAACTGGTCTTCTAGTTCTTTTGGTAATTCTTGAGAGTGGCCAAGCTTTTTAGAGTCATAATTTGCATAGACTTTAGTTCCCTGTATGTGCCTTTTTAAGGTCGGCTTCGGAATTCCATAAGTTCGGCAAACTGCATTTAAACCACCGTTTTCATAGGCCGAAATAGCGCGGGACATGTCGTCTTCGGTCCATCTGTCATACTTTTTAATTTTCTGAGCCATTTGGAAACAAAATACAGTGTTAGCCAAAATTGTACCACTTAGAATGGTGGTACAATTATGGAAACACAGAGTGGTACAATTTAGGGTAACGCGCCATCTTGAACTCAACTTGCCATAACTACACTGAAAATACACCTAGGAAATTGGTTCTTACGTTGATTTACAGGCAATCAATCACTTAACCAATAACATATTCTGAATATTAATTTACCCTTAATGGTTTCTTATGAATTCCAATAAACTAAAGCATCAACACTATAAGAAACGAGTCAAAATATTAAAACATTTTTTCACAAAATAACGAACACGACTCCATGCGTCCCAGTCAATGCTCTGGCTAAAGAGGTTGACTAAGGGTCAGAAATAGCCATAATGAGCGTTAGTGGCAGCTTAGTTTCCTCAAAACCATGGTGGTACGATTTTGGCGCTGGTACAAATTACGCGCACTTCCGTAACGGAAGAATTTTCTTAAAATCGGAGAACGAGATTGAAAGCAACCAGAAAAAAAAAACAACTATTGCTTACGTTTGTTAAATGTAGAATTTTAGTAAACGATAAAGAACGAATATATCTATGAATACACATCAAGAATGAAAAGAAGACAAAAAAGTAAGTTTAACAAAATAATTGATAAAAGACGAAACGCACTGTAGTAGACATTACATTTAACATTGAAGGTAAATTAGGATAAATAAGTTTTTCTCATGTTTAGTAGCTCTAGGATTTTATACCAACTCGGCAATCCTGGGTTGAAATTATGTTTAATAGCTGTTAGTGTGTTCCAACAAAAATTCAAACATAATCTAAATGAAATTTTGTATGTAATAAAAAATGTAATCTGTTTGTAATTATTGTGGCAGGAAACCCTTGTTACGAGCACAAATAGTAATTGCCACTCAGCTGACGCTTCGTGCGGTCATCTACAAATCTCGAGTGGGAATGACAGACTTTGCTCTCTTAAATAGCTACCATTCAAACATACTTTGCCTTGAAATATACTATACGGATGGTAAAAAATTTGTTTAAACACTGCCTCCCAAAGTAGGATTTATAAATTTAAACATATTAATATCCCTATATTTTTATATGTTTAAATATTTAAGAGTGTTATCGCATATCAAAGTGGAATAAACAACATTGAATAAGAATTGTTGTGGGATGCAAAGAGTATGGGGAGAGCTGTATAATAAAGCTCTTCCAAAGGCGGAAACTGCCGGGATCAAGCTCAGAGCTAGGGTTGGTGGCGGGGGGGGGGGGGGGGGTGGTTGGAGGAGAGCTGCGTAAAACCTGGCAGGGGGAGTGTGGAATAAGAAACACTATTATTATTAAATAAAAAAGAGGTCGACACTTTAAGAGTGATTGATCATAATATAGTAAGTTTGCTTTACTTTGCCATAAAACCAATATTATAATCTAATTTATATATCACTATGTTAAAAATAATGTCACTAGGAAAATTAATGGATACACTAGTTGGCTGGAGTTGTTTTATATTTTTATTTATTGTTTTATTTGTTTTGAGAGGTTGGCAGAATTTATTTGCGTTACTCTGCCCCGTCCACATAGACTCTTGATCTATGCTTGGATAGTATTAGACAAAGTAAGGGGGTGAGCTGCTACAGTACAGGTGAATGGTAATGATAAAAGTCACGGCAGAACGCGGATTCGAACCCACGACATCGCTGCCATAGTTCCTACGTCAGGCGTGCTAACCACTACGCCACCAACTCACCCAATCGAGTTGATGATACGTAACATACAAATTTTCATGCAGTATTATGTATCATGTTTTTGATTTTTGGCCTAGTCGTATAGGAATAACAATCAAAGGCGGCCGGTGTACTATGCAGACTAAAAGGACTGCTCCAGGATCGCTTTTGGTGTGCTCTTCATGTTATGTAATAAATATCACCATTAATGAACTTTAAACAAACAACATTTTAAAGTGTTTGGTTTACACATTTGTTTGAAATATTGTGAATTTAGTAAACAATCAAGAACAATGGCTTGATTCATGTGTAAACCAGAATTTAAACTGTGAACATGGATAATGATTAGGATTATTGAACTGTATAAGCAAAATATGATCAAATACTTAAGCTCTGGGGCATTGTGAACCACAATACACGAAGAGCCTTCGAACACAAGTTGTTTGAAATGTTTGTTAATGCTAAATCTTAGTTTTTCCCAAACCCAGGGAAAGCTACTGATGTTCGCCCTTCCATTATATGAAATAATAGTGCAAAACAAGGGTGGAAACACGGGGCTTTTATGGAAATAAGCGTTTTGCAAGTAAATCCGAGCGGGAGAAGGCTAGTCCCTAAGCGATTGGCAGGTTATTGAAAACGGAAAGTGGATTGTTGAGGGATTTCCGCAGTTTCAGCAAGAGAACACGAGCAAGAGTGTTTGTTTCCACTGTGACGTTGCATCATCATAGCATCCCCAAGGTATTGTAAGCTGCCGCACTAAACCGGGAAATTAATGGACTCAAAACCCAGTAGTGTTAAAGTATATAAGGTTTTATAAGTAGTGCAAAAGTAAGGCTGCTGGCTCACTTCAAGGTCACCTGAGCGATGACGTCATCGAGGTCAATGACCCCACCGATGACGTCATCGATGACGTCATCGATGACGCAATCGATGACGTCATCACTAATGACGTCACATCCATGACGTCACACCCATGACGTCACAGAAATGACGTGCGGATGACGTCATCACCCCTTACGTCACCAAAATGACGTCATCGATGTCACAAAGGTCAAGGTCACGCTGAAACCTAAAATTTTTCGGCACTTTTGCGGTTTCTCGCACTACGCTCCGAGTTTTAGTCCGGTTCCCATGACCTTGACGACTTGGAGCGAATTTGCGATGAGAAACAGCAAAAGTGCCGAGGAAACTTGAAGTTTGCAACGTGACTCTGCCTAAACCGTCATGTGACACCGCTCGGGTGACCTTGAACTAGCCCAGCTGCCTTACTTTAGACCAGTACTACAACCGCGATGTGCACCCTACGATAGACACCGAGCGACTGACTGTCCGGCTCTGTGTACTCTAGGTATATCGGCTTGAGAGACTAAGACTCTAAACTGTCAGGAATGGGAGTAACTAACTGAATTTTGCAAGGAAAAGTCATTTCATCCAATATTCTAAACAAATCTTCATCAGTAAAACTTACATTAGTCTGTTTGGTATAAAACCTAGGGTGTCCGCGCAACAGTCTTCGCCATTTAGCTAAAGTTGAAACCCGTTTGACTTTGAGTTTGGGACAGTGAGCAACTAATAAAGTCTTAACACGGCTAAGTTTCTTACCCAGAGTGTCCCGCGACATAGCCTCCCCTCACAAAAGTCCGCACAATACTGAGAGACTGTTGGTAGCGCATGAGTGAAGGGAAAAGTGGTGGGGGAAACAGCAGGAGCGGGGAAAGGTCACAGTGGTGGGGGAAGGTGAGGTTGAACGCTGGAGTATCGCATCACTTCACCATGAGCTGTCCTACAGTCAACACACTGTTCTCGCAGCCCGAGTTGGCGCAAGAAGAAACCCTACTGTACAGCTTAAGCTGTGAGGGGCAAGGAAGAAAAGTTAAAGTTGAAGTTATGGTAAACTCTAAGGTGAAGAGCCGTCTAAATAAAGTGATTGTAATCTTTCAATCCCCAATAACCTTAGAGAAATACCACTTTATAAAGCGACACCTTAGTTGGCAAAACAAAGTGGAATTGGAAAAGATTACAGTGAAATTAATTTAACTTAAAATTTGGACTGGACACTCTTGACGATACCACGTGGCGTGCAAACGCCACCCTAAACATTACAAGTTAGGTTATTGAGCACTTCTGGTACGATAACCGATGTGCTAGAGTTAAAGTGTGACGACCTTGAGTCAAAACACAGAAATACTACAATTCGATATCGTCCCAGAGTTAAAGTGTAGTGACCTACATTCAGAACTTGTAAAATTACTTACATATAGAGAGCTATGGAACAGCGAGACGCACCGCATGGAAGCCGGAGACATACTGGCGAAGCGGTGTTGTGCAGCCTAGGGACCCAGTTGTGGTGGGGGTACAGCCAACACTTAGAGTACAAGTGTCGTGGGTGACCTTGACCCACTTAACTTACCTGACCCCCCCCCCCCCGGACAAAAAGTGCGAACCCCCCCCCCCGGACAAAAAGTGCGAACCCCCCCCCCGGACAAAAAGTGCGAACCCCCCCCCCCCCGACAAAAAGTGCGAACCCCCCCCCCCCCCCCGACAAAAAGTGCGAGCCCCCCCCCCCGACAAAAAGTGCGAACCCCCCCCCCCCCCGACAAAAAGTGCGAACCCCCCCCCCCCCGACAAAAAGTGCGAGCCCCCCCCCCCGACAAAAAGTGCGAGCCCCCCCCCCCGGACAAAAAGTGCGAACCCCCCCCCCCACCCCCACCCCCTCCCCCACCCCTGATATCCTGGGCGTGGCAGCCCCGGTGGGGATATAAGGGGGCCCAGCCAGAGCCGGCTCGCAGTCCGCTCCCGCGCGTTGAACGTGAACGATCGGGACGGACCGCCATAGGCATCACTAAACATTGAATGGCGCCTTCAGTGTTTAGCGAAGTCTACTCTAACTTTAAGACATGTATTAGTTGTAAGATATTGCGCTTGCGTTTGGGTATTGCGAATTGTTTTATATGAGAGTGTTTTACTTGTACCCTATGTCTCCTGTGTCTTTTATCCTTTGTGTCTTGTTTGTTATGTGTTTAATGTGTATGTGCTTGTTCCAGCATTGACTACGTTGAGCTCAATTGTGTGTTGTAAGTGTGTTATTTGTTTTTAAAGTGTATACGCTTGTTTTAGCAATCCCCCCTTGAGCTTTTTCAATGCTCAAAGTAAATTGTAAAGTCAGGGAACGGGAGTAGGCCCCCGTGTAAAGCCACTTTTAATAATTGGTAGGCTCCTTGCCAGGCATGCAAAAGGTTGCGGATGGCATTTGGGGAGCATGTCCGTTTGTACGCTGGCAAGCAAAAGGTTGTGGCGGCCTCTGCACTCGGACCGAGGACGTAAGCCATTAGGGTGTCCTCAGTATGTTTCCCTTCTGGAAACTCAAAATTATGTAAATGAATCTTTGTTAGCTATTTGTGTTTTTAGTCCCCAAGGCCCCCGAACATTCGTGGTTCGCCATGGATGTACGGGGGCCGAAATTTTTTAATGTCCGTGTGGCCTTGACCCACAAAGACTTGTAAAAAGTCAATGCATTGTAAATTAAAAATATTAAAGATAGGTTACGGGAGTAGGCCCCCGTGTAAAGCCTATTTTAATTATCGGTAGGCTCCTGCCAGGCATGCAAAAGGTTGCGGATGGCATTTGGGAGCATGTCCGTTTGTACGCTGGCATGCAAAAGGTTGCGGCGGCCTCTGCACTCGGACGAGGACGTAAGCCACTAGGGTGTCCTCAGTTTGTTTTCTTCTGGAAACACAAAATTATGTAAATGAATCTTTGTTAGCTACTGAAAAGACAATGCAGTAAATGTTTACAAGTCTTGCGTGGCGAAGGGTACAGGACATTGGATGTTGCCTTGTTGTCATAGTTGGGTCTCTTCGGAGGCTACAGCGATGACAACCCAAGTGCCTCACACCCCCAAAGGGGGGTGTGGGGCTTAATTTTTTTTAAAGTTTTTTTGTGACCTTGACCTAAATATGTAAAATAAAATGCGAACCCCCCCCCCCTCCCCCACCCCCTCCTCACCCCCTCCCCCACCCCCTCCCCCACCCCCTCCCCCACCCCCTCCCCCTTTCCCCCCTCCCCGAACTTTTTTTGGGAAAAATTTTTGACCTTGACCAAAAAGTTTTTTGCTCCGGACGAGAAGTGCCCCCCCCCGGGTACCTTGGGCGTGGTCACCCGGTGGGGATATAAGGCGGCCGGGTTGCACGCATTTCTCATTTTAGCTCCAGCGCTTATGCTGACCGGTTCTTAAAATGTATCGTCGTATACCTTATGATCCTTCGTACTATAATCTGTTTGGTATTAATAGTATTACAGACAATGAGCAGAAATTGTATAAAAAATTTTGTTGTTTACTTGATAGAACGCACAAACTACCACCAAATACTTTCACCTACAAGCTACCCCTGATAGACAAGGATGATGTAAGCAAACTAACAACAATTCAAGTGAAATTTCTCGAAGAAAAAATCCTTGTTTGTGTAAGAGAAGTGTTTCATAATGAATATTCAAAAAGATTGGCCTTCGACTTTATTAAGAAACATGCAGGACGTGAAAAAGAACAGTACCCAGGATTATATTATTTATATCTTTTTGAGAATGGAGCAAGTGTAACGGTAGAAATAAGTATCAAACTAATGTAATTCTCCCAACCAAGTGTTAAACTAGGACTTGAACTTGGACTTGATTGAGGTTTTTTTGTAGAACAGAGCGGGGGATAGATCACTTTGCGGCAATGGACTAGCATGCTGCTTAGTGGTTTATCCCCCGCTCAAAGGGTATCTTTACGCGACCTTGACCCACATAAATGCATAGTTTGTGGGGGTATAAAAAAGGGCAAACCAATTGGATGGATACACCACTTCTATACCATGGCTCTATTGCAGTGCTCTATCCCCGCTAAAAATAATAATTCCAAGTGACCTTGTTCCACATAAACTTGCTCAAACAGACATCTTTCAAAATATTTGTACAAAGTAGTGGATTTAGACCAAACATTATTGGTTTATCAAGCCTGTTGAAGAATATATTGAAAATGGGTGTTTAAAAGCCAAATTTACTAAATGATTGATAAACCGGATGTATATGACGTCACCTTCCCCCACCCTTCAACCTCGGGTATAAAGGGACCCGGTTGAGCGCGCTGCTCATTATTGCTTGGACATTCACCGAGTGCACACTCAAAGCCAAACTTGTTCAAAAATGGCTCTTTGCGATATTTGTGGTGAGTTTTTCCAAGATGAAGATATCTTTGTTTTACACCGAGAATTGCATCATGAAGAAAACAGAAAAGAAGAGATTGTTGTAAGTGAAGAAGACTTGGATGCGTTTGATCGGTTATTGGAAAACTACCAGAAACAGATGGACGACTGTGATAGCTATCTACAGTTACACCGAGAATTGCATCGTGAAGAGGACAGAAAAGAAGAGATTGTAGTAAGTGAAGAAGACTTGGATGCGATTGATCGTTTTTGGAAAACCCCAGAAGCAGAAGGACTGGGCTAGCTATTTACAGTTAATGCAAAGAAGAAGACCAAGTGTTATTCAATTTGCCGGAGCTGGACCATCTACAGCTGGAGGATTTATTGAAAAGGAAATGGAAGGAAAAAAAGTGGAAGATGTAAAACAACTGCGTACCCAAGAAGAGGATATGGAAGAAGAGGATACAGAAGAAGTGGAAGAAATAAGACAACTGCGCACCACAGCCTTGCCAGGACCAGTTGTAACTCATTTCAAAATTAATAATGTGCAATTGGAATTGGAAAACTTTATACCCAAGCTAAAAATTTAGTTGTAAAAACATTGATGGAAGAATTGGCAAGATTGAACTTTATTAAATTTGGATTGGTGTTGGAGGCTATGTTTACTAATACCAATGGTGAAAACTCACCGAGAGCATTCATTGCTAAAAACCGAACCCTTACAACCACATCTGATATCAACGAAATTTTAGAAGATTGTTTGAATGACTGCTATGAAACTCCAAGAACACGAGGAAGAGGATCTGGCTGGACGCTATCATCGATTGAAGGTATGGATGTGAGGGTTCACAAGCATGGATATGGTATGAGGGGTAGCAGCTTTATCCCTCTACCAAAGAAAATTAAAGACACCAACTCTTGCAGAAATGTTACAAACGGGGATAATGAATGTTTTAAGTATGCGATGCTAACTAAGTATGTAAAACATAATCCTTGTAGAGTTGGTAGGGAATATTATGAAAACGAACACCGCTACAACTTCGAGGAATGTCGTATCCTGTGAGTCTTAATCAAATTGCAAAATTTGAGAAACAAAATCCAGGTGTTTCTGTTAACGTGTTCGGCTTAGATGATTCGAACAATGTGTATCCTCTACGAGTTGGAAAAGTGGAGCAAAGAAACCATACTGATTTATTATTGATAACTAAAGGCGAAATTTCACATTATGTGTGGATAAAAGATTTTGAAGCATTGGTTGTACGACAATTAACGAAAAATAAATTAGAGTGACAGTGTGTAAGAGATGCTTTTGTTTTACGAATAAAGATTTGAGACGTGGAGGATCGGAGTGGTTGAAGGAACACCAAAGACTTTGTAATGACAACTATGAAGTGAAGATTAGTCTGCCGCCGCCATCTCGAGCGTTCATCCAATTCAACAAAACAGTTCACCAATATCGGATTCCAGTAGCCGTCTACGCAGATTTCGAATCCACGTTAGTACCACAGGAGCTTCCGGATGGTGAGGTGACTAGAAGAACCAAATATCAACTGCATCAACCTAACAGTTTTTGCTTATGGTGAAATCGACTTTGCCTGAAGAACAGTTGCAAGACTATGGCTTAACATCCACTCCGATACTCTACCGTGGGGAAGAAGCCGCTAAGCATTTCGTAGACCAGTTGTATGACATTGCTGAAAAGGTGCAACGCTTATTCGGTAATGTTTTACCTATGGAACCTTTGAATCAAAATCAACAAGAAGAATACAATTTGGCAACAAGATGTTATTTATGCAAGAAGAGCTTCAGTGAAGAAAATCAAAAAGTAAGAGATCACTATCACCTGACAGGGTTATACAGAGGAGCTGCTTGTAATTCATGCAATATAAATTACAAACTGCCAAACTTTATCCCTGTCGTGTTACACAATCTTAGCGGCTATGACTCCCACTTCATTATCCCAGAGTTAGGACGAGATGATGGAAAAATCGAAGTATTAGCTGAAACATTGGAGAAGTACATCAGTTTCTCAAAACAGTAGGTAAAATTAAACTTCGCTTCGTAGACTTTTATAGATTTATGTCATCTAGTTTGAGCAAATTGTCTGAGAACCTAAGAAGAGAAGATCTAAAAGAAACCAGCAAATTGTACCTGAAGATAAATTGGACTTAGTAATGCGTAAAGGAGTGTTCCCCTATGATTACATAACTTCTGCAGAAAAATTCGAAGAAACCAGTCTGCCACCGATTGAAGCCTTCAATAGCAAGTTAAATGAAAGTGAAATCTCCGTTGAAGACTACAATCATGCTTGTAATGTTTGGAACAACTAAACATTCAAACCTTAGGGGAATATTCCGACTTTTACATAAAATTGGACGTAACTCTGCTGTGCGATGTGATGGAAGAATTTCGAAACACCTGCTTCTCCGCCTATGGACTGGACCCTCTACACTCGTACACATCTCCAGGATTAGCATGGCAAGCTATGCTAAAGTCAACCAACTGTCGATTGGAACTTCTAACAGATATTGATATGGTGCTCATGATAGAATCTGGTGTACGGGGCGGTTTGACACAAGCTGTAACACGTCATGTCAAAGCTAACAACAAGTACATCCAGGCTTCGATGAGAGACAACCATCGGTCTACCTTGGTTACTTTGACGCAAACAACCTTTATGGTTGGGCAATGTCAAATCCGCTTCCCTACGCTGACTTCAAATGGATCGACCCGGCCACCATCGGTGACATCTCACAGATTCCAAAGAATGGTCCAAAAGGCTATATTTTGGACTGTGATTTCGAATATCCGGAGCACCTTCATGACCATCACTACGACTTGCCTCTCCTAGCCAAGACTGAAGTTTCACCGACAGGAAGATGGCCGAAATTGATGATGACGTTGGAGAATAAAGATCGGTATGTGGCTCACTACTGGGTAGTTCAACAAGCTCTTGAATTGGGTCTACGTGTGGTGAGAATTCATAGAGCAATTGAATTCACCCAGTCTTGTTGTTGAAACCATATATTGATTCCAACACTACAAGAAGAGCAGCAGCAACATCAGCATTTGAAAAGGACTTTTACAAATTGATGAACAACGCCATCTTCGGGAAGACCTTAGAAAACAAAAGAAAACACAAGATTGTAAAATTAGTAAGTGATCCTAAGAAATTGGAAAAATTAGTGCAAAAACCAAATTTTGGAACATCTATGATTATAAACGAAGATCTAGTTGCCGTAAGTATGAAGAAAACAACAATAGTGATGGATCGTCCGTTATACATTGGAATGTCAATTTTGGATATAGTAAAACTTTAATGTATGATTTCCATTACAACAAAATGGTTAAACACTACGGAAGAGACAACATTGGAGTTGCATACATGGATACCGATGCGTTTATCTACTGGATAAAGACTTTGGACATGTATGAAGACCTAAGGAGTTTCCCATACAAAGACGATTTTGACTTCTCTGACTATCCGAAGAACCATCCAAATTACAACGAAAAGAATAAAAAAGTAATCGGAAAATTTAAAGATGAAGCAAATGGAATGCCTTTAGAAGAAATAGTGGCACTGATGGCAAAATTGTATTCATTTAAAATGTACAACGAGAACAACACACCCACAGTCAAGAAAGCAAAAGGAGTCAAAACATCGTACTTGAAGAAACATGTGACATTTGACCATTACAAGACCTGCTTGTTTGAAGATTCTACAATGTCTGCAACGTTCAACACTATCAGAAGCTTTAAACATGAGGTCTACAGTGTCACCGAAGTTAAAAGAGCACTGTCAGCTCGAGATGATAAAAGGCATATTATGCCGGATAAAATTCACACTCTTCCTTTTGGACACTACTCTCTAAACCCTATCGACTAGTAACCTATTCTTCGCCCCTCTACAACTTCGACCTTATTCCTTTCTCCTTCCGTAAAAAAATGGGGAACACGGCAAGTCAAACGCCGTGTTCCCCATTTTTTTACACAAGTTTGGATGACCTTGACCTATATAAATGATGTTAATATTTAAGACAACATTCATTGTTATTATACATGTGATACATGAAACATTCAAACCTGCAATATGAAGAACTTGAAGCAAGAAATTGTCAACGAGCTTCATAAACCTGCAAGAAGAAAGTTTCCACGAAGAAATACAGTGATAAAAGGAATAAATGATTTATATCAAGCGGATTTAATCGAAATGATTCCTTATAGTAAACAAAATAGAGGATTTAAATACATATTGACTATTATTAATTGTTTTCAAAATGGCAGATGCTTTACCACTAAAAGATAAAAGTGGCAAAAGTGTTACAAAAGCAATGGAAACAGCTATACAAAGAGACAAACATACTATAAAACATTTACAAACTGATGATGGAAAAGAATATTTTAATAAGGAATTTGCAAATTTAATGAAAAAACACAACATTAACCATTACTCAACCAATTCAGAGGTAAAAGCATCAATAATTGAAAGATTTAACAGAACTTTAAAAGGTGCGATGTATAAGATGTTTTCCAACAGAGGATCACACGTATGGATTGATGTGTTACCAAAACTTATAAGCGATTACAATAACAAGTTTCATAGAACTATCGGTATGAAACCAAGCCAGGTGACTAATAAAAATGAAAAACTTGTATTAAAACGTATAAAAATGAATACTAAACCAAAAGTTGAAAAACTAAAGCCTAAAAGGTTTAATGTTGGTGATAAAGTGCGAATAAGCAAATACAAAGGTGTATTCAGTAAAAGATATCTTCCTAACTGGACAAATGAGGTATTTACCGTATTTAAGGTTCAACCTACAGTACCAGAAACTTACATTTAAAAGATAACAAAGGACAATTGCTTGAAGGAGGTTTTTATGGACATGAAATGTTAAAATCAACAGTAGGTGATGTATATCTAGTAGAAAAGGTGTTGCAACGCAAAAAAGATAAGGTTAAAGTAAGATGGTTAGGATTTAATAAGACGGAAGATTCTTGGATACCTAAAAAGGATCTAATATAATGATAGAGCATCATTTTGGGTTGAACCATTACAAAGGATGGAGATAATACCGCAAAAAGACAATTTTACTATTAATAATATAGATGAACTCACAGTGGATGGTTCTCAATTCAATACTGGGAAACACGGTGTTTTGTTACCAAACACGGTGCGTTGTCTGGTTACCGGTCCTTCCAATTGTGGAAAAACAAATGTAGTATTCAATTTGATTACAAACCCTAAAGGCTTACGTTTTAATAATTTATATGTATTTTCAAAGTCACTACAACAACCGAAATATCAGTTATTGGAACAAATACTCAATAATGTACCTGAAGTTAAATATTTTAAATTTAACGCGAGCGAGAGTGTCATGCAACCGCAAGAGGCTAAACCATTCTCAGTATTCATATTTGACGATGTATCTTGTGAAAATCAAAATACAATAAGGAATTACTTCGCCATGGTCGACATAACAACATAGATAGCATTTATATTGGTCAAACTTACAGCAAAATACCGAAACAGCTCATTAGAGACAATGCAAACATGTTAATTGTATTTAAACAGATGAAACCAACCTAAAACACATATATTATGACCATGTAAGTGCGGATATGCCATTCGAACGATTTAAAGAGTTGTGTGGAAAGGCTTGGGCTGAAAAGTATGGGTTTTTAACAATTATAAAGGAACAACCGCTAAACAATGGTCGATACAGGATAGGATTTGATAAATTTATACTAATACACTGATCATGATGTAAAACATTCATTGTTGTACAACACGTCTTGCTACAAACATGGTTAACCAAGAAAAGTTAATAAAGGAAATAAAATCACTTAGTGATTCTATTCGGGATAAAAACAGAGCATTAAAATTAGGTATTAGCGAAAGGGAGAAATTTCTTGAATCTACTTTTAAACCTATTACTGAACCCTTGAAACAATTAAACAAAAAATTTGCTAAACCCGTTTTGGAAGGAGATGCAATTGCACCTATTACAAAGTTTGAAAGAGAAAATATAAAATCAGAAGATTTTAGTGATGAAGACCTGGAATCCTCTACATATAGTGGTTTTACCGGTGAAGAACCTGAAAGAGAGCTAGAATCACCAGACTATAGTGGTATAAGAGAATTATATGAAGTAAAAGCTAAAGAGGACATGAAGATGTATCAACTGCTAGTGAAGAGGAAAAAGAAGAAGAAGCAAGGGAAGGTCCGTCAAACATAAGCTTGTTGGGTGAAAACATTCATAACAAAGGACCTTTAGGAGGAAATACATGATAAAAATGTTAGCTGGAATAAATCCTAATAAAAACTACCATAGTTATGGAGTAAGATTAACAGAAGAAGGTTTAATGGTTGGTAATAGCCCGGTAAACATTGATGAAGATGATAATATTATTGTTGGTAATCAAAGATATAAGGGCACAAGAGGATTATTTGAATTATTATTTGAAAAAAAGCCTTTAGAATTGTTAGTTAAAGAAGAAGATATGGAAGCATATAAACAGATTTTGGAACACACCAATGCATACAGGAGGAAGTATTTAGCTGACCAGCCAGTTTTTAGATCTAGGTCTTTAAAATATAGAGTATTTGTATCCAAGTTAATACCAACAACGAGAAGACAACCAATGCCGATAATGCCAAGAAAACCTGTAAAACGAAGGTTTGTGTCATCCACTTTGGATATAAGTGCTCCAGAACCAAGAAAAAGAAACAAATCTGTTACAGGTACAGGTTTAATGAAGAAACTATATAACACAAATGTGATTTATTACAATAATATCAATAAATTGGTGGATAGAATGAAACTAATACATGAAGCTAAAGAAGCGGGTCATACTGGATTGGAAAACGAATGGGTGGCTTTAGTGGATGAACTCCGAAACCGTGGGGTAATCTCATAAAAATGCGTTACTCCCTAGATTACTATTCAGTTGCACCATGAGTGTCGACAAGTTCGGACGTTACTCCTCGGATGGGTTATATTACGCAAATAATTTAAAAAGAGGTGCTGGTTTACCACAAACACCTGATGGAGATTATGATATAACTAATAAAAGGTTAAAAAACATAAAAGATCCCACAGATGAAAACGATGCAATAAATTTAAAAGTATTAAAAGAAAATATATCACCAACATTAAGACTACAGAAAAACACATATGACGCAGGTAATCATAGAATTGTCAATGTTGGTAAGCCAAATCAAAACGCTGATGCAATAAACAAAGGTTATTTATCATCAGAATTAAAAAATACGCTAAAATTCAATGGAAAAACGTATACTGCTGAAAATAAACGTATATCCAACGTAGATGATCCTAAAGATGCAAAAGACAGCGTAAATAGACGCTATTTACATTCATTAATACCTGAAAAGACAAAAGATGGTTTTTCTTTTTATAAATTTGTTATTAACGATATAGGTTATCCGAAAAATGAAAATGATGCTGTAAATTTAAAATATATAAAAGATCATTGTATTACACGTGATGTAGGAGTTATTGATTGTCTAGGTAATTGTTTAGCGAATGTTAAAGATGGTTCGGCACCATCAGATGGTGCAACAGTGGGTCAAATGATGGAAACCTTAAAACAAGAAACAACCTCTTTTGTAAAACAAGATCAAGTAGTATCAAAGCAAGGGGATGAATTTGTTCAAGGTAATGAAAAATTTAATTTATTAACATACAAAAATAATGCTTGGGATTGCATGGGTAAAGGGTTATCAAATATGGGATGGGGTTATGAAAAACATGATGCAGCTGCTTTATCACAAACCGTACATCTAGATCCAGATCATTCTTTTAGATTTTTTACATGTAAAAATAAAGTAATAAAAAACTTGCATAATGGAAGAGATCCAAATGATGCTGCAACTGTAGGACAAACATTACAATATGACAGTGCAAATAAAGAGTTTATTTATAATAAGCAAAGATTTAAATTAATGGATGTAAATGATTATCAAAATATATTAATTGCAGATCCAAATTCATTTAGCGGATTTAGAAAATTGTCTGGTGAACAATTTATTCATAAAAATCATGTGTTTCGAAATGAATCAGACGGAGCATTAGTTAGTGGAAATTTTAAATATTTTAAATGTCCCGGGAGCGATGAAAATGTAACTGATAAAGACTAAGAATTTGTATAAAAACTGATATGGGTTAGAAATCGAGACTAATATTATAAAAATGGGTTACACTCTAGAATGTTATTCAGTTGCACCATGAGTGTTGACAAGTTCGGACGATATTCCTCGGATGGATTATATTACTTTAATACTTTAAAAAGAGGTGCTGGTTTACCACAAACACCTGATGGAGATTATGATATTAGTAATAAACGGTTAAAAAACATTAATGATCCCACAGATGAAAATGATGCAATAAATTTAAAAGTATTAAAAAAAGAGATATTACCAACACTGAAACTAGACAAAAACACATATAACGCGGGTAATCATAGAATTTCCAACGTCGGTAAGCCAAATCAAAACGCTGATGCAATAAACAGAGGTTATTTATCATCGGAATTGAAAAATACGTTAAAATTCGATGGAAAAACGTATAATGCTGAAAATCGACGTATATCTAACGTAGCAGACCCTGTAGATGAAAAAGACAGCATAAATAGACGCTATTTACATTCTATAATACCTGAAAAGACAAAAGATGGGTTTTCTTTTTATAAATTTGTTATTAACGATATAGGTTATCCAAAAAATGAAAATGATGCTGTAAATTTAAAATACATCAAAGATCATTGTATTACACGTGATGTAGGAGTTATTGACTGTCTTGGTAATTATTTAGCGAATGTAAAAGATGGTTTTGCACCATCAGATGGTGCAACGGTGGGTCAAATGAAGGAAACTTTAAAACAAGAAACCTCCGGTTTTGTGAAACAAAACCAAGTAGTAACACGTCAAGGAGATGTATTTGTACAAGGAAATAAAAAGTTTACTTTGCTTGAAGAAAACAATTATGTTTGGGATGGTAAAGGAAAGTTATTGACAAATTTAGGTATTGGTGAAAAGCCTGGTGATGCTGTTACTTATGAACAGATAATACAATTAGAGCCAACTGGAAAAAAATGGTGGAATTGTGATAACAAACGATTAACAAATGTCGCAGACCCTGATTATGCCAATAACGCTGTAACTGTTAATTTTCTTGTTAAAGTAATAGGTAATTTATTATTTGATATGCATAATTATATTGCAGCAGGACAACATAAACCTATTGACGAAAAAATGAGAAATACATGGATTAAACAAGAAATTCTTTATAAATATTTTTTTAATCATAACACACAAAAGTTTAGATCATCAGATTGGGGTGATTTTGATATTTAATTAAATAACACCATATATTACATCATTTATGTGCAACCTGTCATAGAGGTAACACATGGGTTACGCTTTTCGAATATAAAAGACAATCATGGCGTTTCATTACACCAGTCCATATCGAGACACTATACGGAAAGGAGGCGGTATCACGTCCACAGCGGTTTCTCTGTTAAGTAAAGCTTTAAATCGTATTCCAGTAGGATCTATCGTAAACAGAGCAATAGACGCTTTACCATACGAATTTCACATACCGGGAGGTTATCAGTATTGCGGACCAGGAACTAAATTGAAAAAACGACTGGAAAGAGGTGATCCAGGCATAAATAAGTTAGATCAGGCTTGTAAAGAACACGATATCGCATATTCCACGTTTACCGATTCAAAAAATAGGTCAATCGCTGATAAAAAGCTAGCGAATATAGCTTGGCAACGAGTAAAGTCTAGTGACGCTAGTATTGCGGAAAAAGCAGCAGCTTTAGCGGTAACAGCAGGTATGAAGGCTAAAACAGCGGTAGGAGGTGGAAAAAGGAGGGGTAAGAATAAAAAAGGATCAACCAAGAGAAAACATGGTGGTAATATTAGACTAAAAAGACGTTCTCCGAGGAAAAATAATAAAAAACCGACAATATGGTCAATGGTAAAAAACGGGGCTGGTCTATACCTAAGACCGTATCGTGCATATTAAATAAAAGAAATCAATTGGTTATACCACATAAAGCGTTGACTAATGTTGAATTATTTAAATATATTTCCTGTTTAAAAATACCATTTTTCCGCGGAGTATTTATGAAAGACAGTTTACCAAAGAAAATATGGAAAAATGAGACTGGAATCGTAAATTTGGATAATACTGAAGGGTCCGGCACCCATTGGGTGTGTTATAAGAAACTAAATAGTAATGTATATTATTTTGATAGTTTTGGAAATTTGCCACCACCTAAAGAACTTGAACATTACTTTAAATCTGCTAAAAACATATATTACAACTATAAAAGAGAACAACCTGATAATACTTCAATATGCGGCCATTTATGTTTGGAATTCCTAGCTAAAAGTATCAGTCACTATTGAGATGTCTTCCTATACGGTATCATTAACAGGAAAATCGTCCACTTTACGAAGTATCCTTTTTCCAGCGTTACGCTTGCAAAAAGGAAGATTTTGGGAGGCAGCACTGTTGGATTTTACAACTTACAACTCTATTCCCAATGTTACGGAAGGTAAAAATAACTTATTACATTATTATAAAGGAAAAGATGCCAGTGGGAAGTTTACAGACTTGGAAGTTTGCACTCTACCCACAGGTTCTTATGAAATTGATCATATTAATGAATTTTTGCAAAATAAAATGGGAAAAGACAATATAACGCTAAAAGGTAATAACAATACAATGAAAGCTGAGCTTACTTCAAAATATTATATAGATTTCAGTAAGTCAGACTCAATTGGTGATTTATTAGGATTTCCCAAAGATGGAGCGATTTTAGAACCAAATAAAACACATTCCGGTAAACAAACTGTAACAATATTAAAAGTCAATAGTATAGACATAACTTGTAATATTATACAAGGAGCTTACAGAGATGGAGCAAATACTCATATAATACATACTTTTTACCCCAGTGTACCACCTGGATTTAAAATTGTTGAAAAGCCGCAAAACCTGGTATATCTACCTTTGAACACCACTTTCATTTCAGACATCGTGTTGAACGTATTGGATCAAGACGGTAACTTGATAGATTTCCGAGAAGAGCCTATTACGGTTAGATTACATTTAAAATCAACACTTTAATACAAAACCATGGGTTTAACATTTAAAAGCGAACAACCTACGGGAATCCGCATTAGTAGCTCTTCAGCTGTGGAGGAGTTAACACGCGAGAACATTCGTTTCTTAGAGAGAATTGGATTAAAAGTAACCGATAATGGATATACTGGATATAGCTCAGGGTCCAACATTCGACGAAACCCTATGGGAAAAAGAATATCACACCCACAACCCTTACACTTCATCAAAATTAAACAATAACGATGAAATTCGTATTCCCATACAAAATCAAGACATTTACACACTACCATGTGAAAGTTACTTGTATATTGAAGGAAAAGTTACTAAAAAGGACGGTACTACTACTGGTACAACAGTTCCATTTATAAATAATCCCATGGCTTTCCTGTTTGATGAAATTAGATATGAAATATCAGGTGTAACAGTTGATTCTACTAAAAAAGTAGGTATTGCAACAACTTTAAAGGGATTAACATCTATATCACCTAATGAAACCAATTTAATACAACCTGCAGGATGGGTTTTACCTGCAAAAGACACAATCACTCCAGATACAAATGGAAATTTTGATTTTCATATTCCGTTACGTTTGTTGCTTGGTTTTGCTGAAGATTATAGGAAAATAATATTAAACGTTAAACAAGAATTAGTTTTGTTGAGATCTTCAAACGATAAAGATATTATTAAAGCTCCAGACGGTACAACAGATGCAACTTTAGAATGGAAATTAACATTAGACAAAATTGTATGGAGAGTTCCACATGTAAAATTAGCTGACGAGCATAGAATGCTACTATTAAGAAAGTTAAAGGCTGATCGTGATATTGTAATTCCTTTTAGAAGTTGGGAATTTCATGAACATCCCAGCTTGCCAACTACGGATCGACACACTTGGACAGTTAAAACATCTAATTATGTGGAACGAGCCAGGTATATTATATTTGGTTTACAAACAGGCAGAAGAGACACCATCACCAAACATGCAGGCCAATTTGATCATTGCAACTTGAAAAATATTAAAGTTTATTTAAATTCACAATTTTTTCCATACGATAATTTAAATGTGTCATTCGCTAATAAAAAGTACAGCATATTGTACGATATGTATGCAAGATTCCAAAGTTCATATTATGGTAAAACGAATGCACCTTTACTATCACCAGAAAAATACTTAGATGGTTACCCTATAGTTGTAATCGATTGTTCTAAACAAAATGAATCGGTAAAATCATCAAGTGTAGATATAAAAATAGAAATGGAATTCAACGCGCCTATATCGGCTAATACAACTGCATACTGTTTAATTCTACATGATAAAATCGTAACATACACACCTTTAACTGGAATTGTTAAAAATGTATTGTAAAAAACCGGTTTTGTTACATTCCAATGCATTCCGCGAGTATAAAAGCAGAGTGTTCAGGTCGCTCCTCATCAGTTTGTTGCCTGTTCTTGTATGGGTAGCATCTTATTCAATATGGCTTCTCCTAGTGGTACACAAGAAAATGTAGTAGATATTGAGAAGGATATATCCGACTTTTTAGATCTTCAAGGTCAACCGGAGGGAGATGAACACAACGCTTGCGGACAACTCCACGGCAGTAATAATGTTGAGGAAAAAGGTAAAAGAAGAAAGAATGCACAGAAGAAGAAAAGGGATACTGAAGATAATATTTCTCCTAACATATTGAGTGAGGTATTCTTGCGAATATTTTATCCAATCTCATCCAGTTTGGACAAGTGTTTTAATCGGTGTTATGAAATCGACGGATTATTCACCTACTGTAATTTTGACTCATGGACCCAAAATGATTTTGTTCACCGATAGTGCTTGGGAATCTTTTATGAAGCACTTGCATCTGCTAGAATGCTATTTAACTAGTAACATGTATGGAAGAAAGACAAGAGTAGGACTTTTGGATTCAAATGTGGAAATTGATATTATAAAGAATCGTGGTGACCATCAATTGCGGTTTAGAGACACAACAAGACATGATAACAAGATTCAACTTAATCAAGAAGAGTTTTTTATTCTAACCTGTGCAACTGAACCAATAACAAGATACTTGAGACAACTAGTGTTTTCAAGTTCTATTATTAAAGATTATTTGGAAGACACTTTGGACAAACAACCGGACGCACCTATATTGTACGGACCTGTGGATACTTCTATATTTAATAGGGTTCCTCATGAAGTACAAATGTGGAGACAGTTGGAAAAATACGCTCAACTACATAAGAAATCAGTAAAACAGGAAGAAGAGGAAGAAGGAGGAGAAGAATCAAGTGTTAGTGATGAAAATGAAAACAAGGAGAATGTAAAGATGGAAACTTAGATGACAATGGTTGGTTTTTAAAACAATATCAAACACTTTGTGGGGTTAGGCCTACCGGGGACGGTGCCCACGTTAAATATACACCAACGCGCCAACAACTGTACGGCCAGGTATAAAAGTCGTACCTACCGTGGTGTGGAAATCAGTTGACCTTTGGACTTCGTCATGAGCAGACGAGTGATCTTCGCAATGGACAAGGAAGAAGAACAAGTAAAGTCCAAACCTGGTATAATTGAGTTCCAAGCGTTTCGGGGTAATGATGATAGATTTATCATAAAAGAACTTGTGTTTTTCGATATCAATACAAGTGTTCCATATACATTTTTGTTCAAACCACCATGTTCTTATTCATCATTAACTAGCAAAGCCGCTACTACCAACAGGTGGATTTCAAAATATTTCCATCATATCGATTGGTATGATGGTTTTGCAAGTTACACGGACTTATATAACATCATGCATCAGTTTTCAAACAGGTTTACCAATATTTATACAAAAGGACTGGAAAAGAAGAGATGGATCGAAGAATTTACTCATGTTCCGGTTAATGATGTGGACTTGGATAAAAACTACAAGTATACGATGGAAAATGTTTGTATTTGTACTAAAAGTCCAGAACATGAAAAAGATAGACATTGCGCTTTAAAAAACGCCTATAAACTCGCATCTTACCTTCAAAGTGGGGAAGTGGGGAGTGGTGGGGGTGACGGGGGTTATATAAGTGAGGAGCAGACCGGGACCTGGCATGAGTATTACTCGAGATTCCGAGACGACAACATCTCCCAGCAAGAAGACGAAGAAGAAGACAATCTTTAACTCAACCATGGCATCTCACCAGTTCCTGCAAACTTTGGTTGAGCAGTTCAATGCTCACTCCAAATCTACCATACTACCCGTCAAGAAGTGTTCCGAACTTAAAGACGAGAAGCACTACATTATCCACGCCATGAAGAAGATGGAGACTTCAGTTGGAGAGGCCATTTGCTGCAGTCTTAGCGAGGCACCGTTCACTCCGGGGGATGAGCCCAAGTTCCAAGTCTACCTGCCGAAACGGTTCGTCCATCTCCTCCAGAACGAGGATCTGCGCTCCATCCAACCCGGCTGTCTCTACCTGGTTTCCCACGGTTGCACGGGTAGCAATTCCACCGAGTTGACCATCCACATCGCCGACAAGCAGCAGTGTTAGATTTTAATTTTACTGTTGTACATATGTTATTGTAATGTTTTATAAATAAATAAACCATAAAAGACAAAAAATGCAACATATCAATATGTGAAGTTTGTCACATATTGATATGTTGCATTTTTTTTTTAAACTTCGCGGGTGACCTTGACCTTTGACCTTTGCATTTCACAGTTACCCCCACCACCAAGCTAAAGGTTAAACCTGCTTCGATGCAAACACCCCCACCACTTTTTATAGTACCCCCAAGCGCTGTGCCTCAGCTTCATTTCAACTCCGACGGTCAACCGTACAACATCAAGATGTCTCTCAATGTAAGTTGTGCTAGTTATGAGGAGGTAACCATTAAGACTCAGCAGGAGCTGAACGACTTGTACAAGGAGTTGCAGCTGATGGTGGCGCGAGGCTACCGTATAAATGTGCAAGTCTACGCTTGCAATATACGCAATCTCCGACACCCAAAAGAAGAGTCTGAACATTACTCTTCTCCAGCGACTTCATCACCGGCGTCCATGAAGACTGAAGCGAGCCAGACTTTGGATTATTTCAGCTGACTAGCAGTTGTCTTCCTTCTTCTTACCATTGTAGAATATGTTTATTTATTTGTTATATTAAAGATGTAAAAGAGAAAAAAACACCTATCTTGTTACTGACATATGTGCTCAGTAACAAGATAGGATTTTTTAAAACACAATTTGGATGACCTTGAAACTTCCCCCACCACTTTTTCATAGTACCCCCAAGCGCTGTGCCTCAGCCTCATTTCAACTCCAACGGTCAACCGTACAACATCAAGATGTCTCTCAATGTAAGTTGTGCTAGTTACGAGGAGGTAACCATTAAGACTCAGCAGGAGCTGAACAATTTGTACAAGGAGTCTGAAAAGGAGGTTGTCAACAAAACCGATGATCAACAATTGTGGGACTCCTCTATTACAGAAAAGGAATTACATGCAGCCGTCGAAGCTGTCGAGGAAAAGGAAAAGAACCTCAGGCAGCTCTGGTTGGCTCAGATGGATATTTGCGGATCTGTGCCGCGTGATGATTTTGAACTTCAATGTCAGATGGCGATTACCCAGCAACTAGAAGAAGCCGAAAAGGAGCTAAAGAGTGGAGGTACTATCCGGGCGGAGGTGAAAACTGAGAAACAGGAAGAATATAACGAATATGGTGATTAAACGTACTGTTGATCCCAATCCTTTTAGTTTTAAGTGGTTATGTTATAAGTAAATAGAAAAAGTTTCCTTTTTTTAAAAACTCCATTTGGATGACCTTGAAATTTCCCCCACTACTCTGTAATACCAGCATTGCTCGCTGCACCAAGCATCATTCCTCCTCCAACAACCATGGCGGACACACCTGCTTGCAATGCCATGTCTTCCACCGAAGATGTACCCAATACGAATTGGAAATTGACAATCGACAACGTGCATTATTTAGAAACCATCTGCGATTGGATGAAGTCTATTCTCCTCGACAACCCGGGAATAAAGCTCAAGGTCACTTTAGATTATGATTGGTCTGAAGTTATACTGCAGCAAGACGATCAACAATCACTGGAGTATTTGTCAAATTTACCATCGTCAACCATATATACTACAAATGAGGTGGAAAGGGAAGAAGAGGAGCATGAGGTTTAGAGTTTCTTATTTTTTTAAAACCCAATTTGGATGACCTTGAGATTTCCCCCACCACTTCCCATATACCTAGAGTGCGCAGGGCTGGACAGTCAGTCGCTCGGTGTCCGTCGTAGGGTGCACATCGCGGTTGCTACTCCAATTCCTGACAATTTGGGGTAGTTCAAAGTCACCACACTTCTACAACTTCAAGGTCATCACACTTTAACTCTGGGACTGCATCAACTTGTATTATTTCTGTGTTTTGACTCAAGGTCATCTCACTTAAACTCTGGGATGGTATCAACTTGTAGTATTTCTATGTTTTGACTCAAGGTCATCACACTTTAACTCTGGGGCAATATCGACTTGTAGTACTTCAGTATTTTAGCTCAAGGTCACCACACTTTAACTCTGAGACTGCATCAACTTGTATTATTTCTGTGTTTTGACTCAAGGTCATCACACTTTAACTCTGGGAAGGTATCAACTTGTAGTATTTCTATGTTTTAACTCAAGGTCATCACACTTTAGCATGTAACTTTAAGGTAGCACCGAAACGGTGCTACCCGGCTTGACATTTTCAAGTTTCCCAAGGTTATCACAATTTCCCCCACCACTTCCCATATACCTAGAGTGCGCGGGGCCGGACAGTCAGTCGCTCGGTGTCTGTCGTAGGGTGCACATCGCGGTTGTAGTACTGGTCTAAAGTAAGGCAGCTGGGCTAGTTCAAGGTCACCCGAGCGGTGTCACATGACGGTTTAGGCAGAGTCACGTTGCAAACTTCAAGTTTCCTCGGCACTTTTGCTGTTTCTCATCGCAAATTCGCTCCAAGTCGTCAAGGTCATGGGAACCGGACTAAAACTCGGAGCGTAGTGCGAGAAACCGCAAAAGTGCCGAAAAATTTTAGGTTTCAGCGTGACCTTGACCTTTGTGACATCGATGACGTAATTTTGGTGACGTAAGGGGTGATGACGTCATCCGCACGTCATTTCTGTGACGTCATGGGTGTGACGTCATGGATGTGACGTCATTAGTGATGACGTCATCGATTGCGTCATCGATGACGTCATCGATGACGTCATCGGTGGGGTCATTGACCTCGATGACGTCATCGCTCAGGTGACCTTGAAGTGAGCCAGCAGCCTTACTTTTGCACTACTTTTATACAGTATAATCGGTATTTTTGACTACACAGTCTCTTGTGACACCTGAAAAACAACGTACCACATTACTATGAGTGTTTGCTTATATTGAAGAGTTATATAAAAATTTTATTCCTCTACTTTTTAAAATTTTAGGATACGTTTTAAGTAATATTACTCCAAAAACGGTTACTTTCCATGCAGGATTTGCCATGTTAAACAATGATTTTGCCATGTTGATTTGCATAGGTTGGTAGCACTGAAGTACCAAATTGAACTACTGTCTGAAATGAACGAGTTAGCCAAGGGAGAAATCAATCTTCCTTTATTTAATTTTACTTCACCGGCGACAAAATAACCTAAAAATCAAATAACAGAATGCACCAGCTTAAGTTAGTTGCAGATAATAACGTCACAAATAATTAGAGTCCACTTTTTACTGCAGAGGTGTAAATTAATTATAATATTTCATAGAAGTTGCAAGAAGTTAAATGACAGACGTTAAAATTCATGGCTTAAATAAGATATTACAATTCTGGGAAACTAATTCGTAAGCTATCATTTCAACAAATATTACCAAGTAGTAGACTATAATGAAAAGAAAACTGCATGGAAGCAAATACAATCAAATCCTATAATGTGTAAAGACGAAGATAACAAACTAAGAAAATCGGTTCGTACTTATTCATTGTTCCCAGAGAGGATTTGAAAAGTGTACCGTTCAAAAAAAGATAACAATGATAAAAATTCAGTGTTAAACTAACAAAATCTCCGGCACGTTTTTTCGCCATCAAAAACTATAAGGTGATCCCACCATTATAATTAATTATATAACCCTCTTGGGGTTTAAGTAGATATTTTTTGTCCTATGTAAAAAAAATCTGCTGGACTGAGGTCATCCGCAGTAGCAGACAATCATCTAGTTGTTGTAGTAGCAACAAATCCAAATGAGTATTTGTGAGAATTTAAACAATTTGTAAAATCCTCTTTTTTAATTGAAGCATTAAAAGGATATAGTTGATAACACACGCAAAAATTTGCTGTTCTAAAATAGGTCATATTGCATGAACTTGTATGTAACTCTTCACCTACATTGTCTTTTTGACAAAAGCCAAAATTTCCTTATTCTGAAACACTAAAATTATATCTGGGTTTTGTTTAAAGAAACATAATACACCAGATTCAGGTTTTACTGCAGAATGAATCACTGGTGACCGTCTTTAAAAAGTAAGTTGGTATTGGAGATAGATTGGATTCTGATACAGGAGCAGATCCCTCTTAAGATTGTTTGCAATAACCTGAAATCACCTTGGTACCCCGTTCACCCCCTTTCTGTTCTAGATATGCTATCCCAGAAGATGGGTCTTATTTGAAATATTTTCAGTTTGCAATTAATAACATTTTTAGATATATATTTAAAATGATGATCGAAGAATGTTGAAAGGTTAGTTCCAAATAGCGAAACTTGAGTAAATTGAGGGGTGTAGAGAATGTTCTGCTTAAGCAGAAATATTAGGTTGTTTATTCATTCTGCGAATTTCATAACATAGCCTTAAACATTATGGTTTAAAAGTTGATGGAATAATAAAAAAATAATGCTTATTTAGCTTTATAATTAATTTTTTTTGTGTATTTTACTGTGTGACCAAAATTTTGTATATACTGTATTTGAGGATCCGCACCTTATATTAAATAAGTGAAATTTAGATATCCTAATAAATATTTTAAGCTTTCTTTAAAGTTCAATAAAACTTGGTTACACACTATCTACATTTGTATACATATTTTCGAATATCTCTTTTAACATAGGTTATAAAATTATTTAATTAATTGATAAATAAATAAATTTATTTATAGTATTCGTGATTTTATTTGATTTCTTGAACCTGATTCTATTTTAAATGTCCTTTTTTACTTCGCTGTAAATATTTTATCTGTAGCTCTGAAACTTGTCGACGTTAAAACGTAAAAAAATATTTATAAAAAAAATACAACAATTTAAGTAGTCTATAAACTACTCTGTTATAAAAAATCTAAGGAAAACATGGTAATTTCGTTATATGGCTTGTTCAATTTTCAAATCGTCTTAATCCAAGCTGAGTAAATACGTCAAACTCATCTAGTTGTTTTGACAAAATAATATGTCAAAGAAAAATGAAGTTGCCAGTAAATAGGTCCCCCATCAGGGGATTGCCATCCCGCTGTGATCAGTACGAATTTGATAAGTTATTTATTGAGTTTTACGCTTAAATCTTATTTCATCAAAAGGTTTTATGAGTTTGTATTTTAAAATTGTATTTAATAATGGCTAACTCAAATTGTTTTAATCCCTCAGACCCATAAGAATCAGTAAAAAAAATCACAACTCATCATTTGCTTTATTCGTAAAAATTAAGAAGCAAAGCTCTCAAATTTTATAATTAAAAAATTCTTTAATTATATCACCAAAAACCGTTGATACGGTGTTGCCAAATCGTTTTCTAAAGTATATTTTTGACCAAGTTTAAGATTGTTGGGTAATACACTTCACATAGTAGGTTTTCACAGAATATCTACGAACAAAAGCTTTGATTTTTAGGCCTTATTTTTTTCATTGTTGTATAATGCCAAAGGAAAAATAATTTTTATTATATTGTTGGTGTAAAAAAACAAAAACAAAAACAAAAAACAATGGACTAAATTTGGTTTGAGATCCTGCATTTTAATTGGTAGAATGTCAAATGCTTAAGGCGTACATTTTCCAATAATTTAAGAATTTAAATTTTGGACGTAATTTTTGAAAGTAAAAAAAGGATAAAAAATAAATGTAGTCGAATTCTGTGCCGATCTCATGGCTAATCTCTCTAATCAGCGATTTGATTAGTATTTCCCACCTTTAAGAAAATCGGACGTTTAAAAATTTTGGCTTTATTTCTAAATTCTATTTCATATTTTTACCATTTAGTTAGGTAAATCGTCAATATTTTGTAAAATTAATGTTAGCAAGAATGAGCTAGACAGAACATATTTTTTAAGACCGAAAAAAATATTTATAGAAAGTAGCTCTGAAAGTAGCTTAGCAGTCCTTAAAATAATTGTATGCATTAATGCAAGCAATACACATGAATATTATTAAATTGAACCAGTTATTCACAAACACATTTACTGAGCAGATAGTTGTAGTGATGTATGCACAATTTGTAAAAGCTACTTCCATTGTTACAGTATGTACGCTAACGCTAGTCAGACGGTACAATATATTGTACTGTTTAAATATATTCCACTCTTATGGCCAATATCCAAAGTGTATTGCTAGCAAAACTACTTTAATGGTCTACTAGATCAAAAATAGTGGGAAGGTTCTCAATAACTTATTTTATACTTTACAATAATTGCCGTCTTTAACAATGTTCCATTGCGTAAAATCCTTATCGATATTATACGTTAGGGAACACCGTTATTTACAGTATTCATATTTATTATGTGTAAAAAGAAGCTTTACTTCAACCAATCTCGGACATGTTCACATTTAAGGCTTTTTAGTTCCCTATTAAATTTTCAACCTTTTGGTCTTGTTTATTTTTTTATGTTATGCACATAATTATTATCTTCGAACTACTCTAAGTTTTATTTATTGAAGACAGCCTATCTTGAAATTGAAGAAGTTCTCTGAACCATATAGAATATGGTTTCACTCAGCTGGTTAAATGGAGCCTATATTTTGTTTGATTTGTCTAAGTAGTTTTATAAATCTTAAATAGTTTAGTAAATTTAAATCAAACTTATAAGAACAACAAATGTAAATGTCCTAATAGTAGTTTTCTGGAAAATTTATTATATAATTTATTGTTGTTAATTTCATTTTAATTGTTTCCTTTAATGTTAAAAGACATATAAACTTCCTTTTTATAATGTTCTAAAACATGGAGATAAAAATAATTCTTGACAGTTGTTTTGTTTTTTTAAATGTTTAGACAGTAACTGACACAGGGCACGGAGAGGCTCCCACAGGTCAAGAACTTTCGGGGTAAAATTTAAACATACAGAATGACAAGATGCTTTTTACTCTTGTGAATTTTCTTACAGTTTGGTCATACAACGAACCTAACTTATATACAAACAGTAAATAGGAGTAACCTATTTTTGTAGCTTATTTTAGGTTTAGAAAGTCTATTTTCGAGTGAAGAGTAATGAAAAAGTATTAATGGTTAACATACTCATATAATATAATATAATCAATGTCATCTAAATATAATACACTTAACAAATGTTTGTTTAGGTTGTAATTTCCATTTCGTGCTTTGAATATTTCACTAAATTTTTCTTGGAACCATCCCTAAAAGTTTGTAAAAGAGAATAGAGACTTTAGTCTAGAGCGAACCATCGTTAGCCGTTTCACCAAGGTTGGCAGGTATTGGAAATAGATTGGATACAAAGACAGCACCAATCCCCTGTTGGATTGTTTTCAATAAACCCAAATAACCTCGGTAACCCATTTACCCCGACGGTTCAAAACTGTGACTCCATGATGGTATTAACTGTTTTTCATTTTATTCCTTCATAGAAAATGTTAAATAAACATAACATTAATTATGATTTCTTAGGTACAAGATATAAGTAGATTTACAGTTTATCTTTTATGTAAAAAAATTAAATCTCCACACCGGAGAATGATTAAGAAAAAACAAGATGCCAATGATAGGATTTATGATTTTATTTAATTATCACTCTAGACTATTGAGTATGCTCGTAAACGATGTGAGACTATTACTATCTTTGTTATTCAATTCCCACTCATATTTCCCTCAATGTCAATATATTTACTAGTTACCCCCGACTCAGAGAGCACTGACCCTGGTGCACTGCCATAACTCAATACGACACTGGGGAGTTGCAGCATGGGTCATTTGGTGCCTACTTATGACACTTCTCTCGAGACATAACTCTTTAGGTTGGAGAGCTCCATCCATCGATCTGAGATCGCATTGATTCTAAATGCCCTGTTATGTTTATTTATGGTTAATGTAAGCATTTTAGATTATTAATTTACAAAAATGATGGCATCGATTTCTATTTTCTAAAAGTTTGCCATTTTAGTTAGTTATATTTTAGAAAATGAACACTATACATCCCTGGGATCCGTGAAATAGTATTATACTATGGTAAAAGTTTTAATTAATGCAGTTGGAACATTTATTTAAAGAAAAGCATTTGGAATGATGTAAAAATAAAAGAATATGCTTGAAATAATTTTCAGAATCAAACACTTATGATATTTGATAAGACTCACTTATTTCTTTTATATATTCCTTAAATACATCGTTTTGTAAAATAACATCATAGATCCAAATTTAAACACCAAAGATATACACGCCATTATTGAAATGTTTACCCTGTTTGTTAAAGGGAAGTTCGTTTATTAAACATCTCGTATCACTTCCAATCCGAGATACATTTTTATCTTGTCTGGGATATTTTCAGGCAGACACATTTCAACCTTCAGAGAATATTGTCTGACAGAGGAGTGAAGCAGCAAATTTTTTGCAAAATTCAATGCCTTTTAGAGACTCCATACATTTATAAATAATATTCACTTTGTAAAAAACAAAACTTGAATCATTGAAAGAAACATTGAAAACTATAGAAAAGAAAAATACTTGAGATTTTGATATAAAACCCATTTCTTAAATTTATTTGAAATGTTTATGATTGTATAAATGTGAAAATGCTTTTGTCAAGAATGTTGAATATAAATTTTAACAGATGTGTAAGTCGCGACCGTCAAGATTAGACCTAACACTTTCTTTCTGCAAGAAAGCATTTTCTGTATGCATCGTTAGAATGGGAGTATGTCGGAAAATAAGTTTACTTGTGAAACGCCCCACTATTGTTGATCTAGAAGACCATTAAAGTAGTTTTGCTAGCAATACACTTTGGATATTGGCCATAAGAGTGGAATATATTTAAACAGTACAATATATTGAACTGTCTGACTAGCGTTAGCGTACATACTGTAGCAATAGAAGTAGCCGTTACAAATAGGGCATATATCACTATAACTATCTGCTCAGTAAATGTATTTGTGACGACCTGGGGTGATTAAATAATATTTATGTATATTGCTTGCATATATTCAAGACGGCAAGAATAGGTAGTCTATGCTGGTTGAGTTTCTTTGTATGTAATATAATATTTATTGAGCTTGTCTTTGAATTATTTTGCATTTGTGTCCCACACACACTCATTTTAATATTTGTCTGAGATTCCATTAATTTCCAAGAGATATAATTTTAAAAGTATATTTTAGATGACAAATAAAACGCCGTTAAATTTATTAAGTGCCAAACTAGTTCCATCCATATCTTAACTTCATTCCAATTGCATTTTCATTTAAATTCAGTGAATAACTCTGTAAAAATATCATGTAATATAATAAAGGATGTGTATACTATATTGTACAAATTAATAATGATACCATTAATGGAAATACATCATTATTTAGAAATTAATCGGACTCTATACTTAAGAGCATATTCAATTTACTTATAACAATGAAAGAGTTTGTCTATTATTCAACAATGTAAAAAAGAAAAGTTATCGATAAAAAAGACCCCTTGCCGGCCTTGGAGATGAATTTTTATTGATCGCAATAAGCTGTCAATCTCTTGGAAAACCGATTTACTGGCAACTTCATTTCCCTTTGACACATCATTTCGGCACAACAACAATCTGGGCTTAACTCACTGGCTGTGCCGAACTAAAGCTTCTTTTGTAGGTGTTTAATGCAAATAAGTTGGAATTTTCTCTCTGGTTTTTTGAAATATTTACATATTCCATAAAACTTATATGTAATGAATACTTGAACTGCTATGTTTGCATTACTTACATTCTACACTCACATAATTGATTGAATTTTATCTTCAATGATATTGTTGCTTTTAGGTACGAATTAATAATACATTAAACTATCAGTACAACAAAAACTATCTAATTATTATTTTTGTTGTATTTTTTAACCTGAAATTCCTGGGCTAACTATAATGAATCTATCAAAGAATGGCATGAAATATTATAATATAGGCAAGGATATAATTGAGTTATAGTAATTTGTTGACTTAGGGTTTTTTAGTTACACAGGATAGTTAGTACTACTTAGGATCGGTATGAAAATGTAACAAATGGGCCATGAGAAAATTACCTCGTGTAATATAGAATTAGTAACTGGGGGCCGAGTATTTGCTCGGAAAACCTAAATTAAACAATGCTTTTTTTGAGGGAGAGGCGGAAAAAAGCATTACGCACACAGGTGGCCAGCCTGTAGTGTGGGGCTCCCCTAAGAGACGGGTTTACCCACTAAAAAACCTCCTCTACTTTTTAGGAATCTAAACTGGAATTGTTTATCACATTACGTGAGGCTAGGCCTAAATTTGGCTTACGCCCGTGGGGCTCGCTCCTTAACCAGCCGCTCGATCAAGGGATCTGGGCCACTTCGCGGTCCAGATCGGGTTTCTTTTCCAGGAGGATGACCCGGACGAACTGTGACAAGCAATCCCAGTTGCCCTCATCCTCCAAAATCTTTTAGCAGACCGAGTCCACCGAAAATGCACCAAAGATTTGTGTGGCCTCCAGGCGGGGCCCTTCCCAACGGGGACAACGGAAGAATGTGTGTTCCGCATCGTCGGGAACACCCGGGCAGTAAATGCCCGGGTGTTCCCGAAACTAAACAATGCTTTGTATTACTGTTTAATAAAATATTGCGGACATTGTCCATCACTGATAAAAGCAAATTGACTATGTTTCAGAATCTGAATAGTGCAGTGCATTTTTCATTTTTATTTTTTGCGCTTTCTTAACTGTTTTCACAGTTTTCTGTTTAATTTTTGCATTTATTCGTGTTTTTTTTTGTGACTGCTTTTTCTGTTTCCAGGTTTGGCTATGGACTTCTCCAGATTCACCTGGTGAGTTTCTTACTAACTTTGTTGTGTTGTAGGTATTTCTTCCACCTGAAGTTGGGATCAGATTCTAGATTCAGAAACGTGAATTTTGCTTTTAATTTTGCTTTTTTAAAAGTGATTGAACGTTTCCGCAATAATTAGTTAAACAATAACATAAACTCATTATCTCCAACAACTTTAAACAAAGAAGTCTTTGTAGGACTTCTAATCTTCTAAGACATCTCCTCCGGCATGTCTATATGAGGCAAAGACTGTGAGCTAAAATGTTACGTGCAAAAAGGTTGTGTCTATTCAAGACGAGCTCGTTCGCTCTGCTCACTCGCTTGGACGACCCATCGTTCGCTTCGCTCACTGGTTTAATGTAGGCCTTCGGGTGCTGCATTCTGGTATAAATAAGATGAGCTATTTTTTTTTTAATTTGTAGCTTAGAGATTTTACTTCCAAAGTTAACAGCTGATTATACCATTGTTAATATTTGTTTCATTTTAAATTCAATTGCATCTTTAGTTGTTTTAGCCTTTTAGTTTACTTTTATTTATCTAACAGTTCATAACCACCAGTGCGGTTTTATTAATTAGTTACTTGGTAAAATCATGCTTTTAGGCCTACTTGTGCATTTGGTTCGTTCAATGACAGTTGAGACATGCAATGACAATGACAGTTTCGAGTGTTTTCAGCGTATCTTTTGTTTAGATTTTGCTCCATAACTCAAATGTTAACGTTTTTAGAACTTCAAATAAAGATTATAACGAAACAAGATTTTCCTAGCATAGAGGCTAATGAAAATACAATTAAACTACAAGGATACTTCTATTTCATTCAGTTAGATATATTACTTTTTAAAATGACTATGGATTCAAAATGTTAAATTCATACGATACAAAAGTCGAATCCATATAGCAATGACAAATGCAGAACCAGCTTCTGCCGGCTTAGCGTATTAGCCGGGGTAAGGCTGCATGTCACACTGGCTCAAGAGAGAGGGAAGCTTTTATTCCAATTAAATTATTGTTGGTATTTGTATTATATCAACACATACAGGGAAACCCTATGGGGTTTTTATGTAATAAACTGTTTTTTTATGTATATAAAGTATACTATTCGTAGTGTAACATCAAACAAATCAGTTTATTTGTTAAAATTTGCTTATTTGAATTAAGAAATTCATACAGCAGTGAATTTTAAGTTTTCTTGGCAGTTACTTAAGTAGCAGACCTTGAGTTTATTCGAGGTTTAAGCTGGTATCTTACTGAATTATGATAAAAATATATTCCCGCAGGTAAAATGAATATGATGTAACTTTTTTCACACTTTTGAGACTATATCAACGAATGAATAATATGAGTTTTCTTGGCATCACATGTATTTCATGCAACCCCATAAACATCAATAACAGCAACATTGTGCTGTTCAATAATGGTAAGAGATTTGGCTTGGGCACTTCACTGACATTACTCACTGCAACGCCTACTGCTGCAGTGTCCGTTTTACTACTCAACTTTGGGATACAAAGACAAGTTGAATAAATACTTATCATGCTCATATAAGAAACAATCACCAAACATCATAAACTCCGTATCCTTCTCCATCAAAATAACAGTTTTGATTTGAATTAGTTTTTATTGAGGCATTCCATATGTAGTTTGTATAAATAAACAAAATATATTATGAAATTCCATAAAGAGATACATATTATAAATAGTGCATTTTGTAAGTAAAATTTCTTGAAATTCTCTCAATTATTATGAGTCTGTGTTGGGGTTATTGTGTGCCAAAGTTGCCGGATCCAATATCCGGTAGAAGGTCACTTCCGGTGCTTCCTGGCAGACCTCCTTAAACCTTGTTCTGTTTTATTGCTTTACATTTAATAATTTTTAGTTGGGGATATAAAAGATCTACATAATTATTCAGGATAAATATTTTGCTATTCATATATGATAGGTATCTGTTAAGTGATTTAGAATGAACCCATCTAAATAATTGTATTTTCTAATTATTTCTGATTTATATCCACTTATGAGAACTATTTTCTTGGAAGATCGAAACAAATGGTATTTAACTATCATTAAGCATATGATCGTTACAATGTAACAAACATAAGTTCAGCTTCCGAACTTAGGTTTGTACTATTTGATGACTATACTGTACATGACATTTGGTGACAAATGAGTACATTGTTATGATGGTTTGGCAAATAATATATTTTAGCTATATGCATTATTATGAACTCCTGAGTAAGTTTTTACTTGTACAAAAATAAATATTTTTTACTACTATTACGAAGAAAAGAATAAATAATAATAAATTTTGTTCAGCTGAATAAACTTCTGTATAAGGAATAAAATATTAGAAATTATTTGTATATAAAGATTTAATTTATTAAAAAATCAACATAATATGTAAATTATGAAAGAAATCTAAAATATTTTTTATGTTTCAACAAAATGTACTTAATAAAAGCATTGAGATTATTTGCTACTTTGGGAGCTAGCCAACAGGAACGAACAGGTAAGCGTGCCAGCCAGTGATCTATTGATGGCTTTATTCTTCTCTCGTGCAAAGCAAATGCAATAAGAGTATTACAACTACTGCTGATGCAATCGTCGTTAGTCAATGCAAATAAAAACAAATATGAAACAGGTTCATAAAACACATACAGTGATAAAATTTCTTGAAATTGAAAACTGAAAGTCAGAGATTTCATAAATTTGATTTAAAAGTTATATTAGTAATGTATATATATTAATAATAATATTTTTTTTAATCTGTCCTTTCTCTACAGTTAGCGGTACAGTTGAACGTACAGGTTTACTCTATAGGTACGTCTATAAGTTTACTATATTTTATTTAAAATAACTTTAACCTAACATTAACTTTGTCAGAGAAGTGAAGCTCCTTTACGGAGTTCTATGAGTAATGTATACAAAATATTTCAAGTGCATAGATTTTCTAGAAAGAAGATTAATCTTACGTCTAAAATAAAAATAAAAATCACATTGTCCTAAGGTGATTTTTTTATAAAGAAACAATTTCTTCTGGAAAATATTATTTAAACTAATAGTAAAATAAACAAAAATACTTAAATAACAAAAGTTATTTATTATCAACTATTTATTATACTCTATTATTTAATCCTTAACATCTTCAAGCTTTATTGAATACTAATATAAACTGTTTTATTCTGTCTGGTTAAAAGAAATGTGCTGAAAGTGGAACAGTAAATCCGACCAAATGGGCAATAGCGAAAGAGCCGGGTGCCAAAGTGAATTATATGGTGCATCACAGGGCACTGCACCCGACCATACGTACTGGCGGGCTCAGGCGGAGACTGATACAGCTGAACTGTAGGGTATACGACGTCATATATGAGTTTGGTCAGTCAACGAGATTTGAATATTTAAAAATCCACATTTTTCTTCTTTTTTTTACAGATTCAAGGTTTTAAAATCTATTGACGGAAATATATTTGAAATTAAAGGTTTTAATGACTGTAAAAAATTGCCAATAAAAATTTTTACTGTCAAAATTTACAGCATAATAATTTGTTTTGTGTCGGCCTACATACTGTATTGCATCATATAACCTGCCTTACTGTCTGAAATTTCTGTATAGAAGGGTGCCTTTTATATAAATTATTTAAATGTAATCCAACGCACTTCAAATAACAATAAACCACCTATTATTATTGATTTAAATTTTACTTAAACATTTTCAGATTATTTATTTTTTCTATACAATATTATTTCCCTTTTGGACAAACTAAAAAAAATAAAAATAAACTTAGGCCTACTTAGAATTATCTTTGTTTGTTTGTCGTTTTAAATGTCAAATAACACGAATATAAATGTAATATTTTAAGGTGTTAAAATTCAATTGATGCTGACGTTGCCGGAACATGACTCCAAAACTCAATCTTGATTTCCGTAACAAAATGTCAATTGCTTTGAAAACCGATTTGCTCGCCCAATTCATTCTTTTTTCATATGTCAAAGCATGTTACGTTTGGTTTCCTGTTGATTGCTATAAACTCAAAACTTGTCAGAAAAATTAGGGATAATAAATAATTTAGGACCAAGGTATAATAAATTAATTTTTCATCAAATCGTGTATGATAGATTATGCTTTATTTATGTTTATTTTTACTTGTGAATGAATAAACAAAAATAACACACAATTTTATTTTTAATTTTATTAATTTAATTATTAAATAAAATAAAAATGATACATTTTTATTTAGTAGGTAAGAAATTTTATTATTAGTTAATACTTTATACTATATTTTAAATTTAACATGTCGCTCCAATAAAAATTAAAACTCTTTGAAAAAATCTGCTTTACAATAAACTAGACAAGCTAATGCCGATCTTAGGAACAACAGAAGTAATTGGTTAAGGACTTAACCAAAGGGCTCCCGCCCCAATACCCTTATATTGTTTTAAGCCTTTAGAGGGCATCGAGGGGGTTCGTTTCACTCTATACTGTAATACTCGTTAAAATAAAAGTACGAAATTGGGATTAGTTAGAGGAAATGTTTTCATACATTCTGTTTGAATAAATAATTTTGGTTTACAGATTCGACAGAGTTAAAATATACTTGCTAAACAAAGAATTATAAAATTAAGGATAATTATTGTTTACAACGGATCATATCCGTATACCAGGTATGTAAACGGACATGTAAGCTGATCAAATAAAAAAATTGAAATTATTAAATATAGCTGAATGAACACAAAAACAATGTTCCATCAAGTTTTTATTCATAGTACAGTCATTTTGTTAATTAAAATATATATATTTTCTATTTTCATATGAAATTTTTTTTTAAGAAAACACATAAAGATTCATTTTTCTCCCTCCTGGCAAGTTTTCATTGCCCCGGTATTGGCCATTCTCCAAAGGGGTGAATACAATTTGAGTCCATAGGTTTAATGCATTCTATAATATCCCACTGAGTTTTTAACGTAGGTATCAATTTTACTATTTGAATACTACAGATTTTTTTACAATTTCCTAGTATACCTTAGCTCTCAAGTGAAGGCAAGGCAAAAGAAAAGTTTGGAAAATTATTATATGGTTAATTTTTGTTTTGACTTAAAAAATGGGAGTGATTCACTCAAGCAAAAAAGTAATCTTTTATTTTAGGTATACTTAAAAACATCTTCCTTTCATATTCTTGCCTTTGTTATAAATATTATATTTATAAAATAATGTGAGATTATAAACGATTCACTTATTATGCTACAGTCGAACTTACATAAGTATGTAGCAAAAAAAATTAAGAATTAAAAAGAGCCAACGCATTAGAATTCATAAAGTTATCACGAGTCATACCTTAGGCTAATAACAAGTCTACATATAACCTTTCCTTGAACTGGATTTTATGTGTACAAAAAGCTATATATAAATTTAGGAACAATTTGTTGTAAGAGCAGAAAAACAAGGCCATGCGGGACTGCTTGCCATTGACAGGCCTTGATTGATTGTACCTGTAGTTTTAATATGAGCTACACCACGTGCACCGGCACGAAACCAACGGCTGAAGAATTATACTCAAATAATACTTGGCCACAACTGCCTTGAGAGTTGATCACTATGCAAAACTAATTACATCGCAAACAATCATAATTAATAAACACAAGAGTATTCCTTACAGCGAGGCAAATGCGATATAATTGCATTATCATTTATAACATATTGTAGTTAATGAATGAAATGGAATGATTGAATGAAATAATAAATGAATAAAATAATATCTTTATTCCAAAAACAATAAAAATATTATTACAGTAAATACAGTAGTAACTTAAGGTAATAAGTATATTAAAAGTATAATTTTAAGACTATCAAAACACTTGAAAGTTTAAAACTGCTGTTTTTTGGTACCGTATTCGTAAAAAAGATTATTTTAAGTATTAGGAAAATGGAGTTTGTTTAAGTACTGAATTAGTCCCATGGATAAAGTACTAAATTTCTTATTACTTCTAACCGATAAGTGTTACATAAAGAGTTTTGTATTAATTACGCATTAACTGGTTTGGTATAGCTTATCATATTCATAGCTGAGTGGTTTGCCAGTTTGATCCTCTGAAAAGTTTGTGCTTTTTGGTGTTTTGATACTAGACTCATCTCCCTATGGCCATTTTTCCAATTAATTAATAATCCTGACAAATGAAACAGCTTAGATTTGTCAGCAAAAAAGCTGCACCTTATCTGATCCACCACAATCTTTACAATCACCTTTCAGTCATACTCACCTTAAAATACGCACCACAAACTACGTCGTTGTTTCAAATGGAGTATCTAAGTAATGTACTGTATTGTACATAATACAGTATTATAAGAAAAATCTAAGTTTCAACTGTAAAACAATCTAAAAATAAATACTGCCATTAAAATTACAAACGATTGAGAAAAATTAAAATCTGATATTGTTAAAATAGTGATATAGTTATACGAAAGTCATGTATTAAATAATTTTATTGAACAATTTTAGATTACAATGACAACACTCAATATTTTAATACAAATTTTAAGAAACATTAGTTTAGCTTTACGAATTTAGCTATATGGTACATTACAGTATTGATTGTTGGTGTAAGGGGATTAACGGCAACATTTATTTAAACATTTCATCAGCGGATAAGCCAGCAAAACGCAGCGTATCCCCGGGGGTTCGATGGATTTTCCTGGAAACTTCCTCTTTATTATCTCCGCATTAACTGTGTTTAATAACATGAGATTAAAATAGGTTTATAGTAATTTGACTGAGATTACTAATGTAAAATGTTCAGATTAACATGAATTAAATCGTGGATAAACGGAAATAGGGTGGCGTTGTAAAGAGGAAGAGATATGTGAACGTTAATTTTTTGGTTTTATTAAAAAGAAACAAGTTAACCAAACCTTGATGGTTTTAATTCACTTTTGCTAACTAACAGTCTTTTCACGGTTAACATATGTTTCATTACCAATTTTTAAAAGTAGTGTTCTTTTATTTATGTTTACCGTTCGTCGTTACTCGTTATCAAAATGGCAAACTATAAGACCAATTTTTAAGATTCAAAATTTCAATCTCTATTTCAAACAGAAAATTTCATATTTTTTGCCAAAATACTCTCACATCCAAATTTTTACCAAAATCTATCTTTTAAATTTCGAGATTAAATATAGTTCATATCTTCAAACACTTCTAGCATTATAGTTGATAAGGATTTATACAATTTACAATAAGAATATGTAATTCGTTTCTTAATTTTATCTCAAAAAACACCAAAATATACTTTTTATCATTAGGCTACTATTAAAGAGATTATATGCTGTAACTGTAAAGATAAATGTAAGGATAAATAATAATTATATATTTTAACTCCGTTTCCATTTAGGACTAGAGGGCTTTATTTAAAGTACAGCTGTAGAAACCGAGGGGTGTTAAAGAGAATTACAACAATGGGGACGGCATTAGATTGCAGTGACGGTCAATATACTTACACCACAGTGTATATACAGACCGTTCTACGTGACTAAAAAATCGGCATTTGTCTTGGTGGAAATAGCAAATAAATAACCGTCGAAAAACGGGTTATCATTTACAAAGTTCTTATTTACTTTTGTTTTTGCTTTCGTAAAATTTATCATGATACCTTTTTACAGTAAAGGAGTGTGTCAGGTAGAATAATGCAAGGAATCTAAAATGAATAAAGAGAAGGTAGGGGTCAAGACATGCAACGCCATCTAAGCACCAGGTGTTCTTTTGCACCTATGACATCACCATTAACTATTACTGTAAATGATAATGATGACGTCATAGGTGCAAAAAAACACCTGGTGCATAGAGGGCATTGCATGTCTTGACCCCTACCTTGTCTTAATTTATTTTAGATTCCTTGGAATAATGGGATTTTTTTTATTTTTTATTAACAAAAATATTGTTGCTTAAGTTTTATACAAAAGAGTTTGTAGATATGCACTGGAATTATATCTTTCGAAGTACGAAACATTATAAATGGAAAGTTACGACTGCCGAGTCTTCATTTGTTGTTTATTCTCCGTGTTACGACATAATACTGTAGTAAAGATGTTTGTACCTCTCACATGAGCTTCCTCATTTTCACTGACACTGTGGGAGGAATAGTGAAATAATGTGCACACAGAATAGTAGGCCTACTTTAAAGTATTTTATTTACAAACTCTGTAATAAACATCAATAATGATACTAAACGTCATAAAACGGTACATTAATGAGGTTTCACATTAAATTATAAGTTTAAGACCAATGAACTTATAATTTAACCACAGTAGTGTTTTAATAGACATCACACAATTTGTACATTAGTTGATTGTTCCATAACGTTGGTTCATGTTCTAGTTCCTTTGTTCCTAACCTCAAAAAATGTGTGATCACGTGTGAGTAAAATCGACGGTTATAGGTGGAGCGAACTCTGTGTGGCTATGTTTTTTATGTGTGGCCGCTTATAACCTACAAATTTTATATACAGGGTGTCCAGCTTCCACCTTTACAAACTTTTCCAGGTTATTAAGCATGCCAAAACAAACAGCAAAATCACATAAACATATGTCCGGAAATGCTTCGTTAAGCCGCTAGCCGCCATTTTGTTTTTTACACTTAAGAATTTTTCTTTCCGTAACAGGTTGTTGTATGGAGTTCATATTTGGCATGTACCTTAATCACACCAATGCTCATTTTTAGAAAAAATATTATTTTTTTCCGATCAATATTTTCAAAATGGCGGCCATTTTAAGTTTTTAAACTCAAATATCTTAAAAACCGTAAATTTTATAAAAATATTACTAGACACAAAAAAGTTGACAAATTAAATTATCTAAACATTGATACCAAGTTTGTAAGGATCCGACAACAAATAACGGAGTTATTGAGATTTTTCTCTTAAAATAACCTAAATTGGCATTAATCATAGTGCAAAATCAGTGTTTTTCTACAGTAAAACCACCATAACTCCGTTATTTGTTGCCGAATCCTTACAAACTTGGTATCACTGTTTAGATAATTTAATTTGTCAACTTTTTTGTGTCTAGTAAAATTTTTATAAAATTTACGGTTTTTTAGATATTTGAGTTTAAAAACTTAAAATGGCCGCCATTTTTAAAATATACATCGGAAAAAAATAATATTTTTTCTAAAAATGAGCATTGGAGTGATTAAGGTACATGCCAAATATGAACTTCATACAACAACCCGTTACGGAAAGAAAAATTCTGAAGTGTAAAAAACAAAATGGCGGCTAGCGGCTTAACGAAGCATTTCCGGACATATGTTTATATGATTTTTCTGTTTGTTTTGGCATGCTTAATAACCTGGAAAAGTTTGTAAAGGTGGAAGCTGGACACCCTGTATGTTTATTAAAGTTGTTTATAAAATTTAAATTGACCGTAGATAGTTTCTACAACGATTTTATACAGCAATAAGCCACTCGTGAGATATTTAGACACAAGCGAGGGAGTAGTCTCATACTATCTTAAAGGCCTTCACAAGACAATCATTGCATAAACTACATTATTTGGATTCATGTAAATACTTTGCTAATCTTAGTTTCCGGAAAAGAATGAAATGTAAGCCCCTCTGCTGCAATATAGTAAAGAAATGTATTTATAGAAATGTATACAACATAACTTAAGCCCCGTTTACACGCTACGATATATCGGTGCGATCTGATCGGTACCAACCATATCGTAGCGATAATCGGAGCGTGTAAACGGGAGATCGTAGCGATATATCGGGGTTGGACGAAAAATGAAAATTTAATTTTTCTGGCTAGATTGACAACGATATCGCAAGGTTGGAGCGACAGGTTGGAACGTGTAAACAGCGCTCCAACTTAATCGATGCGATCAGTTCTGTAGTTGTAAACGGAACATCAATCTCCAATTTATCGCAACGATATTTTCGTGCAATCAGATCGCACCAATATATCGTAGCATGTAAACGGGGCTTTCAATCTCCAATTTATCGCTCCGATATATCGATCAGATCGCACCGATATATCGGAGCGTGTAAACGGGGCTATAGAATTAAATGTAAGCCCCTCTGCTGCAATATAGTAAAGAAATGTATTTATAAAAATGTATACAACATAACTTAAGCCCCGTTTACACGCTACGATATATCGGTGCGATGTGATCGGTACCAACCATATCGTAGCGATAATCGGAGCGTGTAAACGGGAGATCGTAGCGATATATCGGGGTTGGACGAAAAATGAAAATTTCATTTTTCTGGCTAGATTGACAACGATATCGCAAGGTTGGAGCGACAGGTTGGAACGTGTAAACAGCGCTCCAACTTATCGATGCCATAAAAACAGTAAACAAACAGTTCTCCCCCGGTCAGAGTGAAGCAAGGAGTTCATTATGGGCGACTTAGCCTCTCGTGAGTTTTTAACAGATTTTATAGAATTATATAGGAGTTTCCCTAGTCTCTGGCAAGTAAAATGTAAAGAGTAGGCCTACTCTGATAGGCAGAAAAAAGACATTGCGAAAATTTGTCTCTCTTGAGAAGCCAAGAACGACACCACTTACTACTTGGTTTGCGTCTCTTTCTCGCTAATCGTGACAAACAATTGCTGCGTGTAAACGGGGCTTTCAATCTCCAATTTATCGCAACGATATGTTGGTGTTGGTGCAATCACATCGCAACGATGTATCGTAGCGTGTAAAAGGGGCTTTATACTTGCCTATGTTAAGCCCCGTTTACACGCTCCAATATAACGGTGCGATCTGATTGCACCAATATATCGGTGCGATAAATTGGAGATTGAAGCCTCGTTTACACGCTACGATATATTGGTGCGATGTGATCGGTACCAACCATATCGTAGCGATAATTGGAGATTGATGTTCCGTTTACAACTACAGAACTGATCGCATCGATTAAGTTGGAGCGCTGTTTACACGTTCCAACCTTTCGCTCCAACCTTGCGATATCGTTGTCAATCTAGCCAGAAAAATGAAATTTTCATTTTTCGTCCAACCTCGATATATTGGTACGATCTCCCGTCTACACGCTCCGATTATCGCTACGATATGGTTGGTACCGATCAGATTGCACCGATATATTGGAGCGTGTAAAAGGGGCTTTACTTGCCTATGTTAGACCAAACATTGCTCTCCATTATAATTACGAGACAGTCAGCAACGGAGCTTAGGTCGGTGCTGCGAGTTGGAGTTAGTTGTACAAACATATAACATGACTAATGTAGGCCCTATAAAGCTTATAGAGCTTTAACCGAGATCTGCTGTTAGTCCCTCCCAACTCCGAGTAGGCCCTGCCTTGTACACCCGCCGCTTCCTCCTTCGCCGGGGTCGAGTACTCTAATTAATTATTTGTAACTTGACAACAAACTTGGCTGCACATCAACTGCACGAAAAATTGCTTTGATTTGCATCAACTGCCCGAAGCCCGAGCCAGGTAAGCGGTAGTTGGCGGCCGAAGAAATGTCCTAATTTACAGGTTATAATTAAAACCTCTCATATCACAAAGCGTGGTAAAACTCTTGTCTTTGGCACTAGTATTTGTAAATAAATATTGAAGAAATTTTCTAAACTCCACTCAAACCGTGTTATTTTTATTGGTTCCCTCCGTTACGGAGTAGGGGAGACCGGGGATGGTTGTCACACTTTTTAGATTGTTAATTTTTACAAAGCTATTCGTAATCTTAGTTTATTAAAAATATATTTATCATTTGAAATAAACTTTTCTTTACATGATATATTTTTCTCAAATTGAAATCTATACGACAAATATTTATAAAAACTGTTTAAAAAGAGCAGTGCAAGTGTGTCAACCAGCCCCTACGGCGGGGCATGTTGTCACGGCGGTTGGGGTTGGTTGTCCCTAGTATTTCTTATGGACAAAAATAAGAATATGTATAAATTATTAATATAGGTAAAATCAAACAAAACATTCAAAAGTAACAATAGTTTAATACAAAAATGAAACTTAAAATAAACTACAGTAAATTCAAGGAGTTTTGAAAACGTAAAAATTAACTACAAATTAACTATTTGATTAACATGTGACAACCAACCCCTTACTCTATGTGACAACTTGCCCCGTGCCGAAATTTTTTACAAACATCGACATATATCGAAAACTGGTAATCGTTTGTTTTGGTAAAGAAATCAGATTTAATACCTCACAATATGCCTAATTTTCAGATCAGGCCTGTTGTCCTGGGAGGCAATGTATCCCAGGACAACTTTAAAACTGGTTTATACTAGTTGCGAAGTTGACATTGGGTACAGCAAACGAAGTTGTCATAACACTGTGGTAAGTCTTTTGGCTGTCCACTATGACAATTTCCCTTCCTCCAAACCCCATTCATGTTCAAGACAGCGGGGGGTTAATGCGAACCGCATGGAATCCCTAGCTGGAATATATGTAGACGGCAGGGGGTGAGTAGAAATGCTATGGGCATGAAAACCTCTAGCTGGAACATATGTTCAAGACAGCAGGGGGAGAGGGAGTGCGACGGGCATAGAAACCCCTAGCTGGAACATGAGTGGACAGTCTGTCCCGTGCCTCACCCTTTCTCTTCCTTCAATATCCCATCCTTCCGGGGGCCTGCGCAAAATGCCCATTTTGAGGCAGACGTGCTCAACGGTTCGGCCGGGGTCTCCTTATCCACCAATAACAACAACAACAACAACATGCCTAATTTTATAAAATGAAACTTTTGTTCATAACTCATAAGATAAGAATGGTAAAAAATAATTAAGTGACTTAAGAAAATTTACTCGCCAGGAGTAAAATCAGAAAAAACGCCAAAATTCATTGGAAAGTACAGATATACATCCACTCTCTAGAACAATTATCTCCATACTAAAGGAAGAAACAGCACTCGCAAAAGTAGCGCAAAAGATAGTTGGTGGCAGAAGTTATAAGCTTTGTGACAACCAACCCGTGTGACTTTCAGCCCCGGTCTCCCCTAGTTTTCAAAGTAACAACTACCCATGTTGCCTTGGATTTTTTCGTATACTTACGTTTTTTGTCAGTGTGCTACCTGTAAATTGTAAATATTTTGTTGTTTGCTTTATAAAATTATATTTTTGGTTAAAAATAGTGTAATAATTTTGGACATATATTTTTACATGAAATTTAGTGAAAAAATATACAATTTAATAACTAAGGCAGAATACTCTACAGGTTTCAGAGTTCTGAAATTGCCAAATTAGGATTATCGTCTGTATGGGAAGTATATTAAAATTATATTACAATAATTTATCCTTCCGTTATTGAAAATAACATAACCATGAAGCTACCAGAGTAACAGATTCTTCATCGAGTGAACAGATTACCTGTCAGCAAATTTATCCATAGCGTCAAGAGGAAGGCAGTTTGTGGTATTGACGAGCTGCATTCTAAGCTTTTCACCGGAAATAAGTCAAGAAATAGAAAATTTAATTAACATATTTTAGTTTTTGTTTTATTTCAGTGTAAAATTATCTAATTTGTAAATGTTAAAACCAACATACTCATGACCCATGACTGTTGTCATGTTGACTCATGAAGGTAGTGAAATAAACAGACCCCTTCGAGCAGTTAAGGCACCTCTCTAGTTCTTCACTTGGAGCGTTTCGTGCAGTTGATGCATCCCTAGCTACCTGGCTTAGGTCAATTCGCGCAGTTTATGCACGCCCACAAACTTAGCAAACAGAGTTTTCCTTTTTCAGGCAATGTATAGAATAAAAGAAAATCCGATAAAAAATATATATGAATTTATAATGAATTATAACTTAAGTCGCAGCAGACCTGCGTACTCAGCAAATATCCAACAGAATTTTGGATTCTTTGCCATAAAGACCATATCAATAAAGATTTAGGTTTGCTGCCTTGTGGGTGTTGTAATTAAATATTAGTAGTTAAACCATACCTAGTTAGTATACATATACTTAGTTTGATCAAACTATGTCAATAAATAAGTGAGATATATGGTTTTGTTGATTTCCTTTGGTAAAGCTAATTTTGGTGTTCCCCGTAACCAGTTTAGGCAAGTTAAAAATTCAAAGTACTAAGTTGTTTTTTCTCAGCTCACTGAAATGGTTTCAGTTAAAAGATGTTTGATTTTGAAAATTGAGGTCCGAAAAAGCCAAAACTATTTTACTGGTTCGCGAACTAAAAAAAGACCTGATCCCACACCTTTATATCTAATTTCATCGACATAGGAGGTCCATTTCAAAAGTTGTCAACCACGGACACATAAATATACATGAGAAAATTACGAATGGTGTTTTTGGCTTTTGGGAACTCAAATTAAAAAATAACATGGTCCCGGGTCTTACCATGGTTACTACCGTTATAGCGCATTTCCTATTGGGAGAACTAGCTATGCTCTACAATGGAGGAGAAAAATATAATATCATAGTAGATTCAAGCATTTTCTTTTTACATATTTGACTCTTTTAACTGCATTCTTAGTACTTAATTAACTTTTTGATGCTAGTTTTACTGAATGGTTAAGATTAACATTCGGATCAAATATCTAAAGGCTTATATTCAGAGCAATCGAAGTTCAATTACGAACCACATCATTTGGTTGATATTCAAGTAATGACCATTAATGCCACAAAAAGTTCGATATGCATACTTTGGGTCATGTTGTGCAACATACTAAAATCGAGAAATGGTTGTAATTAATGTATTTTGGATTTTCTAAAAGTCTTGTATTGCTAAACACTCAAGCCTTTAATTTAAAAGTTTATTTTTTTCAGTAATAAACATAACTAAGACATTATATAGCTTGAGATAAAAATGTTTTAGCCTTATGGGAAATCTTATTATTTGTATATTATCAGTACATTTTTTAAAATTATTTAGCCAAATAATTGTGTTGAATGAGGAATATCACATGTTTTTCTATTCATCTACGATTAGCAACATGAATATTGCAAACCATGACTAATTTCTGTCCAATGCAATAGAGACTGATTTTAAGATACTATATCCATAGTAAATCATTAGATGGCTTCTAATAAGCTCATGGCGCGGCGTGTGAAGGAATATGACGAATGAACTGTTCCTCCACTAGACACAGACAGATGGGCGGAGTTCTCCCAACTGATATTAACGCTTCTTCTTTATTATATACTAATACAATTATTTACTAACAAACCCTAACTTTTTTTAGGACAGAAATTGATAAACATGTGGGACACTGCAATTTTTAAAGTTTTGTTTATTTATTTTATAAAAACATCGTAAGAGTCTTGAAAATATAGTTTACAATACCTTTTAGATTTTTAATTCCATAAGACTAATATTAAATCTTAAACTTCCTCTCCTCTTTTAATTTTGGTAAAAATGATTGATCTTGATTATTAATTTACAGTGCCCTAGATATTACAAATTCTTGTAAAATGACAATGAAGATGAATATTTTTTACCAATGTTGAAGGCGTCTCGGATGTTTCAAGCTTAACATTATTGTAAAGGGAATAAAAATCTAAACCTGGGAGTATCGCGGACTCTTAGATGGAAACTTAAGTAACAACTATTTAAACGATATATTTTACAATACTTTGTTTTTATTATTTAATTTCAAAATAAGGAAAATTGCATACGTACTTTAGTTACAACTGAGGACCATATTGAATTGTGAGATGCACTGAATCGACTACGACTTACGTTGAAATGATAGACGCCAGGGACGACGATGAAGCCTAACATGAATTACCAGGATCGCTATCCACCACCCCCTGAAGGATTGAGATTCTTATTTACTACACCATTGTAATTAGTTTTATATAATTTTATTCTGTCTTAGTTTATATAATTAAGTAATATACTTGAAAAGTTTATATTATTACTCCTAATTCAATGCTGTAACACGTTTTTGACTCAAAATACTTTAAAGTAACCTAACTACCTATAAATGCAAAAAAATAACATTTTTTTGCCAATATTTTTTAATAATTTTACTGGATGAGGCCTCTCGACACACAAGTTATCATCATGGAGTGAGATCATTAAAACTCACTCCATAAGACAAATAAAAATGTAAATATTATTAAATTTGATTAAAATACAATAAAATGTAAAATTATAAAGGATAAAAATAAAGAAATTTTGTTTTAAGTCCACTATATTCTATATAAATTACGTCAGAAAATTCCAATTTAACAACTGAGAATTTAGAATTCCCATTATCATTGTTTAATAAAATGTCTTCTGTTGTTAATTTAATGTAGTATGTTTCTCAAGCATTAATGTATATTGGTTTTAATATTTCCTTAAGAATTTTCAGATTAAAGCTTAAATGTGAATGTTCTGTAGATAGGCAATGATCAGAGACTGCAGATTTTTTCCGGCGGTTAAATTTGATATGGTATTAATGTTCTTTAAATATTGTTTTCAATGATTTTCTTTTTTATTTTATTTATTCAATATTTTTATAATATCCAATATTGAAGCTCTAATTTGCAAATACCTAATGTATTATGAACCGCCTATATTGAAATCGTTTCAAAATTGTTCGCAAGCTGTCTTGATAGAAAACTGAACCTCAATAGTTACCTTTCGAATGATACACATCGATAAAATATAGATTAATAATTTTCTTTTGGCACCGATAAACAAGCCAAACGAACCGCTGCGACTGACAGGGATGATTGATTTCGTTCCCGGAGAAATACTTATGTTGCAACGTACTCTAGTCGGCAAAATGCTTGCCGAGATGACTAAGCATAAAATATATATTGAAAATACATTTTATTGGGATACAATTTCCTAATGTTAGCTGAAAATTTACTGTAGTTCAATGTTTTTAATTTGAAAGGAAACTTATAGAAATATATTATTAATGAAGTAATCAAATTGAACGAATCAAATATGGCTTTATAAGAAACATGTTTCAGTACCGGCTGAAACATGTTTCTTAGCTTACCGGTTACCGGTTTAGCTTACCGGTTTAGCTTTTACCGGTTGTTGAGAAATGAATATTTGTTTGGTTTAAACCTGGATTATAGAATTGTACCAAAAGTCTAGCAAATTGCGATGGTGGCTATAAGAATCCTGCGTCGACTTCAGTGTAAAGACAGAGATCTCTAAAAAAAGTTATTAAAAAAATGTACTTCAAGAGTAAAAAACAATGGATTTTAAACTCTGAACTAAAAAGTACTATATTCTCTATCATAATGAGTTAAAACCAGTTAAATGTAAATACAATATTTGTTGGATGAATTGATGGCTAGTGAAGAGGAAGATAACCCCTCCACTATCAGCTTAAAAATATAAGGTTAAAATTAGCCTTTTCAGTTGTAAAGATCGGAAGCTCATGTGTTTACTCGTTTTCCAGCATTCTTCCATTCAAAGTTTAGAAACCTTTTGTCTCAATCCTGACAAAGTCAAGTGATCAAGTAAAACTTCATAAAATGTGATCTAATAAGTTTGATCAAATTTATGATTCTACCCATATTCTATTTTTGTCGTCTCACGAAAAATTGTACACTGTTAAAAATTGCAAGGTGGTAAACTAAACGTTGCAAAGAGTGTCGTGAAATGCAAATATTTAACATTATCTTCAATGGAAGGTTTGAACTCATATGGTAAAATATCAAGCAAAATGTATGTACCTAATTAGGTTCATCACTATCTTGTTTTAAGAATAGATGCTCCGTTGTAATTAATTCCATCGCAATGTTTGCACAATGACTGTTAACCGAGTTGCAATAGTTTTTGCACCAGAAGTAGATAAAGACAACGACTCCATGTAGTGGTCTGGTGTCAAGCATTCCTCAGAGGAATTGTTTCTCTTGGGAAAATATTCACAAGTTTTCCCATGTGCCGGCCAAAGGCTTTGTAGCCTACGTCCTCGAAAAGAATTCGCCCAGGAGGTCAATGTCGCTTCAAGAGCATGGGACCGGCGTGAGCGGCTACCGTTAAAATTACTCCAACTTCCATTGTTGTCCGGTTTGGTTCTGCAGAACAGATATTTTACAATATATCTGTGCCTTTGTTCTATTGGGGGCACCCCACACTGTGTGGAGGAGTGATTAAAAATACCCCCGTCGCAGCAGACCTGCGTATTCAGCGAATTTCCAATGGCATTTGAATTTTTTTATTGTCCCCATACACATTATTGGAATGAGGATACGGGTTTGCTGCCATAGGGGTTTTGAAATCAAATAGACCATAATTCCTTCCCATTGCAATTACATGCTAAATTGTATCAACTTCTGGCATTTCTTCTTTTCCCCCATAACAACTATGAGGGTAAGTAGGCCTATGTAGGTTTTCCACCATATGGGTGTAAGTACACATACGTTAAGCTCTTCCTAATGAATGTTCATAGAAAATTTCATCATAGAAGGTTTTGTTGATTTCCCTTAAGAATAACGTGGAAACAAAGTTTTTGGATTTTATCCGCAATCATTTAAGCTAAGTAAAAAATCATACTAGATTGTTTTTTTAAGCTGTTTTCAATGTTTTACGTAATTTTTTTTGAATTTTATAAATTAAGGGGAAAACAAGCCAAATACAATTTTTTACCCTTTTCAAACCCCATTAAACCCCGTTTCCCATTTCCCTATCATTCTGGTTCGCGAACTCGTTCTAGTAGATGCTGGTTTACACCCCTGTACCAAATTTCATCAAAATTTGGAGGTTCCGTTCCAATGATATTATTTATCATGAAATATTAACTTAATTTCTAACTTTTCAAGTAATACTGTACACTATTGATAAGGCATAAGAATTTTATCATTAGCCACATTACAAGCATTGACAAGTCTTTACAATCATAACATCAGGTTATATTTGAATGCAGTTGGTATGGTATCACATTTCATCTTTATAAGTAAACAAATAAAATACACTTAAACAAAAAGTAGCAGTGAACATTATAGTGTCAAGAGCTTAAAGATATACAGATTGAACATTAAATAATTGTAAAACCGTCCAATTAAATATTTTTTTCTACTAAACCGTTTGCCTAAACAAAACCATCTATATTTAAGGCTTTCATAACGCAAAAGCTCCAGTATTTAGGAATAAAAAACTTATTAAATTGACCTTTAAAATGACATAAAGATGACTCTTTTTTTAAATTTTGAAAGGCGTAGCTGATGTTTAAATTAAACAATGACTTTGTGGGAATAAAAATAAAGGCAGCCGGTACTGCAGACTCTTAAAATATGAACACGGATCGGTAAAATATGTAGAATAACAAAATTTAGGGTATTGTAATAATATCGGTCTTAATATTACATTACAGGAGCTCTTGTTTACACGTAAGAAAGATAATACGGCGCGTTATTAAAGGTATTTTCCCTGAAACAACACCTTACATCTTCCAAGATACATTTTAGGTGTTTGTATGAGAAACGATACCCTTAAAACAGCGCCGAGGTGCGAATTTCCCCCGAGGCGTGGGAGGATTTTCCTCAACATAGTTTTATTGCGAGGTTTATTTATTTTCACTTTTGCAATGATAAAAACAAAACTTTATCGCAAACAGGTAGTGGGCTCTTTGTTTTGTGGTCAATGAGTAAATACTCAATTGGATCATATTTATACAATTTACTACAGATATTTTTTGATAAATCCTACAAAAGTGTATTATTTTTGTGTTAAATATATTTTATATTTAATAAAATGTAATAAGGGTCTGCAGTCTGCAGTACTCGCCATCTTGAATTTTTATTTCCATAACACTTAAAATTTAAAACCTCTTCTACAATTTTAATACTCATAAAAAATAATTTTTATGTCATTTTAAAGGAAATTTTATAGTCTAGAGCTCTATGAAATAAAAATATTTTTATTATTGATTGTTTGATCAATAAATCACAATGTATTATCAACTTTTGTTGTTTGAAGATGGACGATTTTGTTTAGTTGTTTAATCTCAAATCGCTCTATGATCGTGATTTTTATTTACAGTCTCCTGGATATTAAAACTTCCTTTGAAGTGCCATGAAGATAAATCTTGTTCGATCAAGGTTAAAGTCGTAGTGGATATTCCAAATTTAACATTAGTCTTATGGGATTAAAAATCCAAGCTGTCGTTTGCTGCAGACACTCAATATGTCCATGCAAATAATGTAAAATATCCCTGTGTTGGTCTGACGAAATGTCGATAAATTATTGCAGCAATACCCTACATTGCAACAATAATTTTAGACTGAAACCTCAGCCTCATACAATTCTAGGAAACTCATACCTATTTAACCTAAACCTTCATACCTATTCTTGGAAACTCTTGGAAACATAGGAACAAACATATTTAAACTTTTATTGGAACAATTTTTTTTCCTTTTTTTATTTTGAGTGGTTGTTTTCTAAATGAGCCATAAAATGGAAACTCTTGTTGCTTATTAAGAAAACAAATAAATAGACTACTAGTAATAGAAAACAATGTGAGCAATTAATAATATTTCACCAATTAATTGATAATAAACATTAACAACAACAAAATTAAATTTTAAAATTAAGTTTATGAAAGAAGGTTTATTGTTAAGAGGCTTAAGGTGAAAATAATGTGAATAATATATTTTAATCTCTATCTTTATTAATTTTTCAGAAGAGTGTAGATTATACCTGTATACCCCCTCGTTCTAAAAAAAACTACGTTTCGACCATGACTATGACAATCAAATAAAAACCTCAAATCTTTTGCAGCAAAGTTCACGAGAAGATGCAGATACCGAGGTCACGAAGTGGAAACATGGACGGTGCCGTCCGTGTGAATGAAATACGGAATTAATGAGAGCGAATTAAATAAAACATGACGACCGTCCATGACTCATAAATATGGATGTCAGGAACATCGGTAAATAAAAGCCGATCTGGATATTGTGGTAAGTAGCGTCGTTGTTCGGGAATTGTTCTCTCATACAATTGTACAATTTTGTTTATTTATAATTGGTAAACAGTTCATTTACTTAAATATTTCGAGTTCCTAATTAAAAATCTTTACAGGACCACCATTTCTCCCCAGGCAATTAGCACGTAGGCCTAAATAGCTATTTGTGTATTACAGCGCAAAGTACGCCATTGCCACCAGAGAATTGTAGATGGCCGCACGAAGCGTCAGCTGAGTGCTGAAAAATATTTGGAGAGCGGCAATGACTAATTGTGCTCCAAATACACACAAGATTTTTCTTACTATTATAATTTTGCAACAGATTAGTTTTATTGTATACGAAATGTCATTTAGGTTATGTTTGATTTTTTTCTGTTGGAACACATTGTTAACTATCAAAAAAACCTCTAACGATAAAAACAGCAATTACGAAACGAAAACAATTACCAACATCTGTGGGAAGGTTTGTAACAACAGCTGACCATAAATTGCTATTTGATTTAGTGGCGGCAATGAACATTGCCGCTCTGGAGCGTGAATAAAACGGAAACCGGAAATGAACTGTTTTGCGAACGGTTTACAGGTGTGACAAAGTGATTATTTCCATGCAGTGGTAGGAAAAAGTGCTTTTAAAACATGTCAAGTTCCTTAGGTTGAATGTGTAAATCATTAGAAAAATTCTGTTATAAATTAATTGAGTATCATTTTAGTTAAGGCTAGGCTAACTTAAATTGAAATAAAATACTATAGAAAGATTTAAATAGTTGGAACTCCCCTACACCAATGGTACCTATATGATGAAGAAAACTGCAACATAAAGACAATATAAACATAGGTCGAACGAAACAGCAGAGGGAGCTTACAAAGCTTGCTGTGTAAACTATTCTTAAAACTGTTTAGAAATGTGTGAAACACCTTCCCTTGAGATGCAAGTGAAAATGGGACGCTTTTATCTCTTAGAAATTGTTCTGTGCACTGCGTTTTTCAGGTTAACCTCAGTAGGATAAATTTATACAGTCTGGCACAGTTTTCTCTACTTTGCTATTAAAAAACATACCTTCGTAATTATTCAACAGTTAGATTAATAGTTCTTGTTTAGTTCTTTGCATTAAGTAAAAATATTTTAACGAGAAAGGGTGAATAATTTTGACATTAATATTAAATTTATAAGACCGTTGACGTTTTTTATAAGTTAACTCTAATTTAAGAGTTGAATCGTTAAAAGTTAAATTAATGTAACAATATTTAGTGGTTGAAACCACAGTTAACCAACATATTACAGAGTAATTTTAAATTAAAACTTCAAAAATGAAATAAATCTGTATAATTTTGGTTGGAGCCTTTCTATCTTAAGCCCTTTATCTATCATACATTTGTCTTTGATAATGAAAGACATACAAAAAAAATTATACAAATGTATTGTATTTCTTGAGTTTTTATTATGAAAGTACTATATATTTCCAATGAGCAGAGTTTTCCAAATTAATATATTATCTATAGGCATTTATATTGAAACCTTTCTTTGATTAACAGAGTATGATTTTCATCATTAAACTTATTAATAAATGCAACGCTCAATATTGAAAAACTATCCATTCACAGAACCTATTTCATATGTTAAACATCGATATTGGTTTTTGGCTGGTATACAAGATGACATGGCGGGATACATGTGTTATGTGTACCTACATAAAGTGCATTAGCGCCGTTCTGTATCGGGGTCTATGCTTTTGGCAGGGCTTAAAAAATGCATTTTCATACAGTAATGTGTTCTCAATCGCGGTCCCTGAACCTGACTGTAGCGTAAACTATCGTCTAATAATATTACCTTCATTGGCGTCTTGCTTAAAATAGTCTTATGGGAAAAAAGCGGCTTGTAACAAGTTGTTAGAGGTTTAGAAAAACATTACTTATAATTAAAAGCTTAGCATATAATATACGGTTTGGCATATTATATTTTTATAATCATTATTTAGATTTTATGACCAATTCACAAATCAATAAGTTGTTTTTTTTTTTTTTTTTTTAAATAAAATACTCTGTATTTGATATTAGCACTATGTCATTGACTATATAC
>CM061533.1:38150602-38199374 GCA_030545055.2 Neoaliturus tenellus
TGATATAAAGTTATGTCTCTAATATTGTGTGCCTGACGAATAAAATAAGCGGTCACAGCCATGGTGACTCAAATTTGGGAGATATAGACCCAAAACCAGAAATATAAATTTGTTCTAAGTAGTAGGTACTAAACTAAAATTAAATTTTTTAAGGATTGTACTAAGAACCTAATGATTGTCTCAGTGATAAATATTTAGCACAGAAGCAGTCTCTAATTATTTGAGGGACACTTGCCCACCGTATTAACTTATCCACCGTTACACTTCGGTGTAGGGTACATAATTATGCAAGGTAGTTATAAAAACTATAAACTACACTTTCTGATGAATATTGTAAAATTTTTATCAAGAGGCACATTTCAACGTTTTAACCTTTCTTTTTTATCAAGTTATGAATGTTCTATTATTGTGTGGTCCACGGCAGACATAAATTCTGTATTCAGGTTCTGACCAGGCATGTATATGTCTTTTAATTTTAAACCCCTCTTGAGCTCTTATATGCTGCGTTATCTGGAATAGGCTAAATAATGATGCGGGAGAAAAATCTTTGTTTATAACACAACATAAACCACAAAAAGAAGTATTTGGTCAAGGACTTACTGCAAGGAATTGCGTTAGTGCACAAGAAGAATACAATTTCTTTAATAAGTTTGTTTGAACTATAAACAAAATAAAAAATATAAATGATCATATTAACTGCTCATAATTTTCATCATCAACAGGTTCATAAAGTTTTAACTTCCATTTTAAGATTCAGCGGAGAAAATTAACTGTTACTAAATAATTATTCGTTAAAATATAGATGAAAGTCGCAAGAAAAAGCTAGAAAAAATTGCTTACACTGTCTGGACTCGGCTTGGGTAGGGGAGTGGAACCGGTTTCTTATCATAGGTCAGTGTCCGCAAAGTGATAAGTTATCAGGCCGAGCTTAACGCCGCCGCCGCGGACCGCAGCGCGCGACTTCAAAAGCGCCGCGCACACTCATATTTTAATGATTCCGGGGATCCTAGTGAGGCTAATCTCATGAACCCCGATTTGTCACACAATTACTTAACACTGCTAACCGCACAACGAGTTTGACTCACTCTACAAACTGATAGATTAACGGTTTGTTGATTATTTAAAATTGGTTGATGCAAAGCCATTGTATAAACATGTTTTTAAGTTGTCATCTGCAATGTAGTAATAAAAGTTATCGTTAACAAGGTGGAGTCAATTTTAAACCAATGGTTCGCGAATTGAGAAGCTTTCAATTACTGAGTTGGCATAGGCCTACATATCAAAGTATCTTGCCAGGATCTCAAAATTTTTGGGTTATCGAACATATAGACCTACATAGTATTGAAGGTATTAAACAATGTAGTTTGACCATATTAATAATTTAATGTATTAGACTGTGTGTAAGTTCCACATGAAGACTTGTGTATTTTTAAGTAAAAAGAAAAGCAGCAAGTGAACAACTTTTGCATTAAATTTATATGTCGAAAATATAAAAAAATTGTATTTTCTGAAATTTATGGAAATAGATCTTGTTATACATATTTTAATTCAATTCGATATTTTATGAATTTTTCCTTCTAAAGCTTTTGGTAGCTGTTGTTTGTTTTAGGGGTATTAAAAATGAAAATTGTTCACGGTTCTGGTCACCTTACGTATGCGGTATTAGCACTGGGAATTTGTAAAACCTCTTTTAGCATGTTAAGTTTTTTTTTAGTTTTTATAATGATCTGTGGCACTTTTATAAGGTTACAGGAATCATGGGTGGATTTACGGGGTTGCGCCACACCCTTAAACTATCGGGATTATCATATTTTTTATAATAATTTTAATAAACTTCAACGTAATGGTCACCTGTTAAGCCTAAAACTAACTATTTAATCGTTATTATTTGGGTTTGGTATTGAAATATCTCATACTTTTCGGTGAGATCCCACCCCAAATATTAAAACCAAAATTCGTCCACGTCTGGAAAATTGCATCCTTGACAAACGAGCAAACGAAAGCAGTCTAAAAATAAAAACGATCCCATTAATTGCTAGAGGAAAAACATCATGTTAAAAGATGGAAGTTTAAAACGTAATCTAGCAGGAAACAAATGAAGTATGTAAATGTATGTAAATGGCACGGGCCAGAAGACGTATGGCGCAGGGTTCTCATCAGTCATCGCTACATCTATTTGTCAAAATTACACTTTTCAAGGTTGGAGTGCTTTTTAATGAGGAACACTTTTATTTAAATTTTACCATTATTGTTTTTGTCCTAAAAGTTTTGGAATATGAAAAATATGTATCATTCATTAGATAATTGCATTTGCCAACTTTTGATCCTCTAATAACATTTTGATAAAATTTACCGGTTTTGAGATATTTGAGTTTGGAAGTTTAAATTGGCCGCCATTTTGAAAATACACATTGGAAAAAATAATTCTTATCCTGTAACTGGGCATTAGGGCGATAAACTTTCAATGCAAAATATTAACTTAATACAAATAAAAAGGCGTATAGCGGCTTAACGAAGCATTCTATACCTCTATTTGTATGAGGTTTTTTACTGTCTAGATGCCAGAAAAAAATATTAAAGGGTTCCAGAGAGTGATGGAGCTCTAAATACAATCAGTTCATCGGCACATGTGTCATCTGATGAGTTGCGTAATGGGGATTTCATCCACGTGTTTCCGTTTATTCCGGGTAACACGTGAGTGTGCGTGCGTGCGTGCGTGCGTGTGTGTGTGTGTGTGTGTGTGTGTGTGTGTGTGTGTGTGTGTGTGTGTGTGTGTGTGTGTGTGTGTGTGTGTGTGTGTGTGTGTGTGTGTGTGTGTGTGTGTGTGTGTGTGTGTGTGTTTGCGTGTTTGTGTGCGTGTGTGTGTGTGCGTGTCAGTGCGTCGTCCGCAAAGTCCCCTGACTCACGGCCTCCACGCACTGTTATCATATGGAGAAATTTCAACTAAGTTTGGGCCCTGGCCCACAAAACAAACCTATAAATCACTCTCACAGAGTTCAAACAGTTTTCTTTGATGAGAATTAAATTTACTTCAAAGAACAAAAAATTTGTAATTACATCAGTGACCAGACGATGAGAATGCACTTGATATAAGATTGACAGAAGCCACATACGGAGTAAAAATGTCAATCATATTGAATAATCAATCATTTGTACGTAGTGACCTAAAACATAATCATGTTCAAAATACGTAATTTCTTACTTTGCAAACAAATTTAGAAGAAAATTAAACCATAAATTTGTTTAATTTATTTGGGTTTGTTTGTGTTTAAAGAACAATAAATAATGATGCGAATAAAAAAGAAATATTTTAGGAAAGGAATAGCGTAACAGTTTAATAGTATAGAGGATTTAAAAATTAAATCCCGATTCATACGATTTTTTTCTTCGAGGGCATTCTTCCGGGCTTGTATTTAGAATATATAGGTATTAATTTTACATAAAATAATTCGATTCACGTAGCAAGTACTTTATTTGAATAGGTAAACATTTTTACAGACTTATGAATAGGCACTCGCACTAAAAAGATGAGAACAAGGTTCACAACTTGAGTCAAACTTTTTTCCCTCCCAATATAATAAGTGCTTAATGTCAAAAATATTTCAATTTTATCTTACTTTTTGGAATATTTTAACTAAGGATTATTTTTATTGGATGTGAATTTCTAAATGTTCAATAATTTTTCAATAGCGATAACGATCTACCTCTCTCTAGTCTTGGAACACCATAGATGGGCTTTTAGGTTGTATTACATCACTCGAGCTTTCAAATTACTGGCCTGGGTGTGTAGGAGGATACTTTCAAACGAGATTTATGATAGCCTTGGGGACGTGTGAACGTGCCCACGTCCTGTTGTACAACCACAACGACAAGTACTCGGGATCAGGATGTAAATATGTACTCACATTGTTATTACGTGTTTCAGGTAAGTAATGTATCTCATTTTAATGTATTATCTCAATATTTGGTAAACTAAAACTCATTAAACTCGTTTAAAATTAAAATTACATTAAAGATAAATTTAAGAAATTATATGGGTGGCAAAGACAAGTTTTCTTGTAAGACTAAAAAATCAAATATGCTACAGTTATATTTTTTCTGTAATAAAAACAATACATTTAGAGCTTTTAAAACTTTCATTACTTTCACAGTGATAAGACATTAACCTTTGGTCATTATTACCATACGAATTCAATTCGAGATGGTTCTCCTCCTCCTCCTCACCTGGGATTCACTTCGTGATTGTGTCCCTCTACCTATCCGCTCTGGATTCACTTTGTGATGCTTTACTTGTACCTATTCAAATGCGAGTGACTTCGTCATGGTGTACCTCTACCTATTCGCTCGGGATTCACTTTGTGATGGTTTACTTGTACCTATTCACCCTCGAGTCACTTCGTGATTGTGTACCTCTACCTATTCGCTCGGGATTCACTTTGTGATGCTTTACTTGTACCTATTCACTTGCGAGTCACTTCGTGATTGTGTACCTCTACCTTTCTTACCTGTAATTTACATCATGGTGGTTTACATCTACCTATTCAACTGATATTAACTTCGTAATGGTTTACTTCTACCTATTCACTTGTACACTTCGTGATGGTTTAACTCTACCTATTCAGCTGTAATTCCTTCGTGATTCCACTTACTACACCTCTACCTTTCCACATGTGATTTACTTTATGAAGGTTTGAGCCTTTTCTTGTGAAGGTGAATTGCTTTGGCCTACCTCTACCTATTTGCTTGCTGGGATTCACTTAGCGATATTTTAGCTGTAATTATTCACTTACCATTCATTTCGTGATGGTTTACATCTAGCTATTCGCTTGTAATTCACTTTATGATGGTTTACCTCTACCCATTTACCTGATATTCAATTTGTGATGGTTACTTTGCCTCTGCCTATTTATCTGTAATTCACCTCGCGATGGCTTACTTCCTCCGGTTCCCATCTTTTCACCCCCGAGCCTCATGGTTTCCATCCTCCAAGCCAGACTTACCGATGTGTGTTACATGATGGTTTGCCTCCCCCAATTCGCCCGGGATTCGCTCCACGTTTCGCCGCGATTCGCCCCACCTGGTTATCGCTTTGTCGAGATGACATCCAAGGCTGCGAAATATTGAATGTGTGACGTAACCGTGGCACGTCCACCTCTCTCTCTCTCTCTCTCTCTCTCTCTCTCTCTCTCTCTCTCTCTCTCTCTCTCTCTCTCTCTCTCTCTCTCTCTCTCTCTCTCTCTCTCTCTCTCTCTCTCTCTCTCTCTCTCTCTCTCTCTCTCTCTCTCTCTCGCTCTCTCTCGTCGCGTGTCGGGATGAATGAATCCGTCACGGGATTACACCCGGCGGGCATTTCATACATTTGGAAACACACGAGAGTTTTTATAATATAACAGAGAGGCCGTACAAAAATGTACTGCTTCCTATAATTTAAGCTATGTATAGAATTCTATCACCTTTAGTGAGCAATTCTATAGTCTTCAATCAAATTGTTGTGTATATTTGGTTTCTGAGCTATTTTGGGTTAAGTAATTCTAAAGTGCGAGTTGGTCCTAAAAAACTAATTTTACGTCTTTATCCTATTTGAAAGTTTCATAAAAGATGAAGATTATTAAGGTGTTGCTAGATGGCAAAGAAAACAACAAGATGTAAACAGAATCTAAATTTGTTGACTCGTGGGTTTAAGTATATGCATGTTTAATAAAACAGCTCTTAACTGGGAAACCATAAATCCCCGTGCCAAGTATCAGCGTGTGAGTCATATACTACCCTGTTAACTGCAAACTTATTTGAGAATTTCAACTGTCTCTAAATATTGCTTTTAGTGCTTAAATTACTTTACGTTTCGGGAGGTCTAACAAAACTAAAAATAGCCTAGGTAGATTTTTTTATGGAAGTAGGGAATAATAACTTGAAAACGCGAGAGTTCCCTACCTCCGAAAATGTAGTGTTGTTCACATAAGAAAATCGAAAGCTAAAGTCCCTTTTAAATTCTGAAATAATGCATCCACCACTATTATCAACTTCAAAGACACGACTGTGAACTTAATAAAAATTTACTTTTTCAAAATTGCTTACAGTTTTAGTGGAAAGGATTTGCCAGTAATAGAGGGTGAAAATACTGACGATATAAAAGTTATCTTAATTGTAAAGACAGGTTCGTCATTGACAAATCAAAACTAACATAAAGGTTCATAAGGTTAAGGAAATAATTTATTTGGAATTTTTTAAAGGCGTTTGTGTTAGAGGTTGATATTTGGAGGCTGATCTAATAAATAATGATTAGAGTTCAACAGGCGACAGTTTTCCTTTCTCTACCGATATTTTATACGCGCTTTCATTAAAAGACCATCCTTGGCCCCCAACAATTAATGTTAACGGTTAAATTAATTTAATTTATAGTTACCTCCACTATACAGTAATTACGGTATTCAAAACCGAGCGGCTATCTGATTCTGTATTCAGCTTGGAGGTTTCCGACAATGGAAGAATCAAACAAAGGAGTGGCAGCGATGGCCGATAGTTGGCCGGTAACGAATGGACCATTGAATGACCGCGGGATAAGTGTGAAGGTGAGTCACGGAGAGCCGTGGACCAAACCTGGCGCTGATCTGGTCACTGAATCATGGGGCAAAAACTGCCGGAACATTGGAAACTGCGGCGCGGCGGTGAGGCGGCGGCGGCGAGGTGGACTGGGGAAACGTGACTCCGTGCATTATGTCAGTGTGCGTTAGAAATTATAGTAGCTGTACACTTGAGTTTGTAATTTATTAAAGGTAAAGTGAATATAAAATGAGCTCAAAACTAAAATTGTGTTCCACATTAGCAATTATGGTAGAAAAAGTTTGGTTACAATGGACTTGCTTTGCGTGTTCAAAACAATAAACGCTTTTTATATTTAGATACATTTTCTTAATAGGTTGACCCGTAATTACTCATAATTGCAAATTGCAACCATTTTAAGGTAGATATTACTCCATAATAATGTTTATAGAACTGGTTGCAAACACATATGGAATATGCTATGTATTAAATTAGGAAAAGCATTACACACAATAACTTATTGAGTAGCTTTTAAAAGCCACTCTGTAACAAGAATATATTAAACGACTTGAAAAACTATTTCAAAATTTTCATATCTAAAGAATTCATATAAGAAAAATTCATATCTGTTTATTTTAGTCGGTTTAAATTGTATAACATAAATGGTAGAAACTTCATTTTAAAATAAACAGTTGTAAGCCTTGAAAAGGCTTCAACGTAATACATTATGCAAGGAAAAAGGAATTTAAAACCTCATGTTTTTCAAACAAAGCTGAAAAGCCTTACGTCGAAAATAATTCTTTATTTTGTCATACAATTGTGTTGAACAATTCATTAACAGAGGTAATGTGAGTTTAATCTAATGTAAAATTCTAAATCGAGGACATTCCCAGTTGAATGTCAAACCACTTTAATTATAAATAACATTATATCATACATGAAAAGTCATATTAAAATTATGTTTGTTTCAGTTATTTGCACCCCATACCAATTAGTTTCTAAACCAAACAGACTTTTATGTTTTGTCATATATTCGAAGTAATTAAATTGATAGAAGACAAAAAGCAAATTCTCATATTTTACTTGGTTAATGGTAACACAGAAGATACAAATAAGAGTTTCTCCTCCATTTTAATGTTTAATCTAATTTATATAATCAAAGCGAAACTTTATTATGGCGAGCAAGCATCAGGGGAAGACTTATTGCGAGGCTGGGTGATAAATTGAACTCCTGGAGCGAGGGATCTTAGCATTAATTGTGAATACCGCCGTTAAACTGCACTAACAATATCATATTGGATTCCCACCCAGCCCAAGGCTCATCATTCAACCTTTCAATGGCTTCATAAAGTCCACGTTCAGGGATGAAAAATAATTCAAAATATATCATAATGAACCTACGTTCAGAAGTTTCCTATGGGGTATTTATGAAGTTTTGACGTTTTTAGATTATTCAAGATTTTCTACGTCAATTCGTCATGTCGTTCTCAATCTAAAAGGCAGTCGGTAAGTAAAACGTAAAATACGTATTGTGAGCTCAAGATGTTTAAAATAATGTTTTATCAGTGTTATGTTACTACCTCAAGATGTACTGCTTTGGTTGCTAATTTTGCTGAACTGGTGAAACAATTTGTGTGTTTTGTATGCTACACGGAGAAAAAAGACACCGTATTTTCTAGCGAAACTGGATCGGTAAAGGGGTTTCTCGCTTATTTAGCCGAAATAATAGTATAATACCGAAACTAATTTTATTAATCAGCGGAACCATTTCTTTAAAAAAACGAAGCGATTTTCGCTAAAATCATGCGTTCATAATAGCGAAACGGTAACAGTAAATTTGAGCAACGGATTCTTAAATCAGAAAAAATGTGTTTCTTTCGGTTGGAGAAATAAAGCCATCAAAAGTAAGTGTTCAAATTACATCAACCTAGTGAACCTGATTATAATTTAAGAGACTCAAATCAATAATTCATCGAATATAGACTCTTTAATATAACGTAATCATACACCAGGAACCGCGAGACAGGTAACGGTAATTTAACAAGATAGGAACAAACAAAATAAAGACCCTGACAGGTATTTATCGGTACCGTTTGACTAAAACCTACCGTCTAGTTAGGCAGTTTAGCGAAACGAATGCTTGAATCTCGGCTCCACCCCATAAGTGCGCATGCGCACGTGCTGTGTCTCTCGCCCTTTGGCAGTTCAGTTGTTGAGTCGTAACCGACGACGGCGACAACATGGATGCAGACACGGAAGATTTGCTGAAAGCCTGGGGTTTGGAGGAATTCATCCCAAATTTCAGAGGTGAGCATTAAATGGTTTTTGACACATAGTTTATTATTTAGTTGGTTGAATTGCAAGTTGTGATTGCAATATTTCCTAAACCAAAGTTAGGTTGTGATGCAAACTTCCCAAACCAACCTAGAAACATAAGTTATGGTACCTATTTGTATATTTTCTGGTAACTTGTTGGCTGACAGCACTAGCTGTTTATTTTGAATGAGATGAAATTCTAACAAGACTAAAATTCTAAGTGGGCATGTGGCGAAGGGATTATTTCGGCAGCTTCCTCCATATGTGTCTGATTATTAAGATTGAACTGTAATTAGTTTGGATTATTGAGGTACTGATGTTAATCAATTTAATGTGCACAGAAATGTAAAATTTTATTTTGTGTTCTTTTTGTCATTTCTGTGGGTCTATGATCAAAAAATGTATTATACATCTGATATTTTTTGTTACAGATCTGAAAGAAGAATTATCAACATATACAGCATCGTCAATCCTCCCTAACTTAATGCGACCTAATACTTTCTCAAAGAAGAAAGATCATGACAGCAGTGTAAGCAAGTCTTGGCTGCCCTCAAGAACTGAAGTCAAAGATGGCTTCATAACTAACTACCTCAGCGACTAGCATTTCGATAAACTAGACGACACGTTCTGTTAAAGTAGCCACTACCGCTCACTATCTCAGCTGCCAGCATTTCGCTAAACTAGACTAAACGATCAACTGCAGTAGCTACCACCGCTCGCTGCCTCAACTGCTGGCGAATCGCTAAATTAACGAAACGTTTGGCTAAGGTTGCCATTACCGCTCCATCGCTTTACCGACTGATGTTCTCCTAGTCTAGTGATAATGTAGATGCAGATCTTCGAATTTAATACTGCTATTATGGCAGAAACGTTTCGGTAGTCTACCGAAATGGTTTTAGCGAAATTTGTTTGGCTAAAGTTACCAGACAAATCGCCGTCCCAAATTTAGGGGTTCCGTTTTGTTAAATGAAGGTGAATTTTCGCCAAAACGTCTAAAAATTTCTTTCAGTGTAATAAAGGGCCGATACCAACGGGGTTGAAGTATGTAGGGTATAGAGTGACAAACACATGTAAATTTTTTGCTCCCTGTTGGTTTACGCCATTTAACCCACGATTTCCACTGTTTCCTTGGAAACTATCCTACACTAATAACAGGACTGGGATGGTGGCGTCGTCCTGTAATCCAGCTACTGGGAGGTCACGAATTGTGGATAGTTTATAAGCGATTGCTTGTGGATGTGACATTCCCTGGTGGGAATTAAAGTCCACACTAGTGAATACTAGTTCTTAGTTCATCCATAAAGACCATCCTCATATTTAGGCCATTTGGTATATGTGAGGTCGAAATTGTGGTTCGGACCCTACGTTAAACTGTAAGTCCCTAGATAAAACTGGCTTTTGGGCTATTAATTAACAGTCCTCTCTAAGGAGAATTTTGGCCTAAGTCAGAAACAAGATTAAAAGATTGCTCCACAACCATCCTATACTCATCTCTAATTCATACTTGGCTTTAACGACGTATTTAATTAGGTCACCATTTCAATATAGGTATCAGAGTTACTTTACCCTCCTTCCTTTGGTTAGAGGTTTTAGCTATTCTGATTGATTGCAACAAGGCTTAGAAAATAACAAAATTGTACTTTTAAAACATCTGATTTTTTATTTGTTTTGTAAACCCATTTTGATTTCATGGTCTGTGAACAGGCTATTGAGTTTGGTTACCATAGAAACTTCGGATAGGTATGGGTAAAATGCCAGATACCATATGGCAAACTGTAAACAATGGTCTCGTTACCATGAAATCAGCGGAAATTATGAGTAAAATGGCGCCAATCAACAGGGAGCAAATTTCCCTATCTTCGCAGCATTCTAAATTTAGTTTACCCTCGTTGGCTGATACTACTTCATTTGAAAAATAGTATGAATTTCACTAAAATCTATGTTGAATGGTAAGTAGTAAGGGTTGGTCTGTGTTTTCATGTTCATATCCTGGCTTTATATTTACCCTAAAGCCTACAACAATCATTTCATATTTAGGATTGTTCTCCAAACATCTATTCTCTCAAATTAATTGTTTAAATTAACTTTCTAAAGAACAATGGAAAAACTATCATTCACTTACACTTTATCGGAGGGGTCTTATATAGATGGACAGTAGAAGATGGAACCTTCAAATATTTTCTTTTTTTGCTCTTATCTACGCCAGAGGCATTTTGTTAAAGAGATTTGTACTTGGTACACACAAACTCTTTTTGGGAAAGCGGTCTAAACCTATCAAATTGTTTGTTGTACTTTGTTACTACTCTGTTAGAGTGCAGTGTTTTAGAAAAACATTTTTATGATTTCCATATAACATCGTATGTCCTAACCTTCTGTTGCCTCCTCCCAGAGTCTAGACCGTTGCCACCGCTTCCCACCAGCCGCTGCGGGACCGTTCCCCATCGCGGGCCTGTGACCCGTTACCAGAACGCCTGGATGACACTTCCTGCAATTTACTCGACAGTTATGTAAATCACTGCGCCGATTGTTAGAATTTATTCTTGGCGAAAATTAATTGTATTGTGTCGCTCCAAGGACCTTCCCAGTCCCAGTCTGGAGAGCGGCAACGGGAGTGTCGCCGAAAACCGGACCTCCTCAAGGTCGCCGCCGATACTGGGGCAGACTGCGAAGGAGGCGGAGAGGACCTTTCGACATACCGTACGGTATTGGGAGCAAAAACATGGATATTGCACAGTAATAGGTTCAATATTTTTTTATGTGTTTTGACCTTGAAAATGGAAACGGGTGTCATAGAACTCATTTAAAAACTATTTATCCAAAATACTTAAGTGGGAAATAACAAATACTGTATGTCAAAGCCCAAGTCTACAGCACTTATGGTTCAAAATAACAAGAAAAAGACTTTAATTTGAATGAAGATCCTGTCAACCTAGTTGAGCTAAAGTATGAGGAAAGAAAGGACTACAAGTCTAATGCAACAATGTAGTTTCATATTAAGTTCTAATACTTGGTGACTCCTACAGATTTTTTTGGGTGCAGCAAAGAAATATATAATTGTTATATATTTTTGCACAAGGGGGACCGAACATTTGCTCAGTAATCTTGTGAGACATCTCGTTCGCTCCGCTCATTCACCCCCATTACTAGCTCGTTTGATTCGCCCAATAGCCAGGAATCTAAAAGCTACTGTCTGGTTAAAATTTAATGATCCACAGATTGAAAATAAAACAAATTGGTGTATTTGTACAGGTACCAGAAGATTTTTGTTTAGTTTATTCTTTACAGTAAATTGACATAAGCAAAAAGAAGAAAAAAAAGTAGAAAGCTTTTGAGGAGCTGTATATGTCAAACATAGGGTTATGGGGGAGGGGTTTCATGTCATGGGGCCAGCTGTAATCAATGCCGTGTGACGCCGACGCTACCAGAGCGTATTTTGAGGCGAATAACAACGAAGAATGATTGTAGATTGAGTGTGAAGCCTCGTGTAGCTTTGATGTCCAGCTGGTTGTTTAGACTTAGTTGTACATTAATTAATAGCAATAAACAACCAAAGGTGCTTGGATCCAGTTTCCCCGAACCACGAAAAAGCTATAGTAACATTTCTCATGATCAAAACAGCAACTTTCAAATTCAAAGGCGACCTATAACCACTTCCCAGCCATGATATCTTCAATTCTTCAATTATTTTAAATGGTCCACTAAGTATTGGTTAATAAAATACGAAAAATCTATACTTTAACTAAATTGGTCCTGACCCAATAATGTTTTGTAAAAACTGCTTAAGATGGGTATAATAACGTGAGCAAATATAAATTTTATTCCATCAGTTAAACATAGCCACTACCTTAGATCGCGAAAATAAGAGAGAAAAACAGAAACCCGTCTCGCATTACGTTACTTGTCCACCTCATTAGTGGCGATTCAGCCGATTGTATAATGTTGGGAAAACGCAGACCAGCGCCGCGGGGCTGCTTTCTTGACGATAATTTCAATTGCCTCAGTGTCTGTAAACCCTGAATGGACGATCGTGATTGGTGTGTCAGTGTAATGAACGAGACCGCGGATGCAAGACTGATTACGTATTGTCGGTCAATCCCAGGATCCGATCCCAGACGATGCTAATGGTCTGGCCCAGACTACAATAAACCTACACTTAACCGGAAACTTTATTTATTATGGCGGCCCCACCCATTAGCTGCAGGTATTCTACCCTCTTCATTTGGGATGTTGAGTTATTATTTTAGAGGGTTATCTCCCGCCTGATCTTCCTCTCTGTCAGTTCGCGTTTGAAAACCAGTCTGGAGAGTTTAAAGGGACGTCTAGGGTTTATTGTGGATGGGTTTCAAAGACCTCGGATGACTGGTCTTTTGGATGGGACTGAACCGAGCTTTTGAACGTGCTTGGATTTCTATGCCTGTCATTCAGTTCGTTCTGAGCGTATTCAACGCGAATGCCTCATTGGCGTTTGTTTGATAAAAACAATCCTGGAAATCAAATTCCATAAGGATCACAATTATTTTGTTGCACAGAATAAAAATGTTTTAAATTTAGAACTTTGAACTTACTAGTATAGGCTACGTTTTGCTTAAAAAACGAGCAATCTTTATATTAATACGCAAGCATGTTTCATTTCCTCCTTTTTTCTCAGCTCGTGTGCATCGTAGGATAAATCCGCGCTTACCAAAGGTATAGTCCTGCAGATAAGCAGAATCCCATTCTAATTCACATCGGACTCCAAAGATACGCCCCACAGGCTTTCAAAGTTTCAATGTTAATCTTATGGAGAAAGGAGAATTGAATGAATCATAAGACAGCAGTTGTAAAAACAACTGCTGGAAAATTAGGAAGAACAGATGTTTTAGTTCTAAAATGTTTTTAAGCTCCTTGTTTCCAGATAAACATAAATTTTGATTGAATTTCGATCAGGAGGCGATTTCTAGTTTATTTTAATACAATACAAATATTACTTTTAGCTCTAAGTCAATAACATCCGACCAATCCAATACTGTATTGTGAATATCTGTAATCACCAAAAACTACACGGATTTACAGCTGATGTTTAAAATGCTTTATTCAATCCCAATGTTATTTTAATGGGAAAAATTGAGATTTCAATGATACTAGATAACACCTTTATGTTTAGTTGAGAATTCAGTTGAGAATTGAAGAAGGAGTTCTCAACACACAAAAAAAAAAAACCTCTTAGCCTATTAAATAAGGATAGATATGTACGGTTTAGCTTAAAAAAATAATTCATACCCATAGTAAACATGAAAATGCAAAATAATCATGTACAAACACTCGTAAGTATATACTACCAAAGTAGTAGACATACAATCGGCTATCGCTAGGTCAAACACAAACTTTGATACGTAAAAATTCTCTCTATTTTAAACTATGTTCAATCTTCTTGGAAAACCTGCATATTATGTGGAATTAAAATTCACATACTGTTTGAAATAACCTCAATGTTATATTTTACCTCTATTACAAGAAGTTATCACAATAACCTCCATAACTCAAAATTCAGTATTTAAGTCAAATTTAAGTTTGCATTTTATCTCCACAGGTTGAGTTTTTTCTCTAATTCGAGTAATTTTCTCCACGAACGTCCAGTAAGTAAGTAGAAACCACGGCATACATGTCGTAACCAGCAGAGTAGGTGACTCATCAGGCCCAGTGTGTGTCTGTGATGTGCGTCACCTCTACAAGTCGTATTTAAAATATTCCGCTGTAACTCTAACCATTTTTAAGTTGAACTATATGTAACTAGAAAAGTGGATTTCTATAGTCTAATTTAAATTGGAACAGTCCTGGGTAACACGGGAGGGGGCGCATGTTCCAATTAAAATCAGAATTTAGTAGTGATAGTCGACTATATTTACTCTTCCAAGAAATGAACATTTTTTAAACAGAAAACATTAATAGAGTGCCTTTTTATATATATTTTTTTCAAATATATGATATAGATTTAGATAAAACAATTCATCAAATAGTTTATGACTATACCCCAATTTGCCATGAATATACTTTCAAATGTAAAAAAAATCTATTAGATAGGCCTAATTATTACAAACATGTTTTCATACTGTAACTGATATAGATTCAACTTGTTTTCTAAAGAAATGGTCGCTAAAACAGATTCTTTGCTGAAGGAGAATATCAGTGGAAAACACAATGTTTTGCTGCTTGTCCAATAACTTCCTAATTGCTTGTCAGAGTGTCAACGGTTCTTTCACCGCCAGATAGGAAACAAAGAAAAAGTTACTCCAGTAGAAAGAATCAATAGACTGTCTTTTAATGACATTTGGCTCAGACATTTTCTTGGAATGAAATTAGAGACTGCAACTGTAACATCTGTTTAAGAAATTTGTGTTTGAAGATATTTTAAAACAAGGGATTAATGGTATTATTTTGTTGAATTAAAATTGAATAATTCAATAGGTGGTAATTTAAGCAATTTGCTGTTGATGTAGGAAAAGCATTAATTTATCCAATGTCATAAAACACAAAGCATTTTACGTTAAGCAAATTGCAGTTATGGTGTTCTGTACGTAACAATAAGTTGTTTATATCTTATATACCAAAACACCAAACGAGTTCTTACTGTATTATGAGTTACTACTATTTCAAATACCAGGTGAATATATTTACTATATTTAAAATCCAGCTAAAGAGGCATACCAAAGTCTTCAAAAACTAGGTATACATGATAATTTATTTCTATTAAAACATTCAATTACGTTAATAGATTGTATATTATTTAAAGTATTATTTTTTAACATGGCCAAATAACAACTGGCTCGAAAACTAGCCAAACAGATTCAAAATAAAACAAATTCTTAGTTTCTTCTCCTGTACCACTCTGACTGCAAACACTACATTTTACAATATAAGTAAGTTTGATGCTATGTAGTATAACCATTGACTATGTACACTACCGTGAACATAGTCAATGGTATAACATTGCTAAAAATTGAACCCTTCAAAATAGTTTCAAGTTGTTCTTGACTAGTTTTAACATGAAACCATGATGACCCAAATGGTTTTCGAATAAATCTTCAAATTAAAGGCTTTTCTGATCCCCCAGTATTTTTATAACCTTGAGACTTCTTAATTTGCAATTCCTTACCGGAACCACACGATGGAAACATTTTGTTGTTGACACGTGTTAATCGCAAGGGATCGTCGCATCGGCCACCTATAATCTCACGCTGCAGGTGGCCATGATGATAATGTCCCGTGCTATCAGCACACTCGCCGTTGATATCAGCACGCGCTCAGTTGCTGATAGCTCGGCCATGAATCATCAGCGGTGCTTCCGTTTCATCTGATGACTCAAATGCCGAGCGTCACGTCTTGCACGATATCGCGTATCAAAGGGCGTTGGTGTGTTCTACGGTGCTGTTAGTAAATGTACTAGATACACGATTAAGTATATTAATTTATTAATTTATGGCTGTTAAAATATTCGACATTGCGTATTGTGTTGTCCTTGTGTGATTTCCACATACAGTAATTCCAACAAAGAAAAATGACCATGGGTTGATACGTCGTTTATTCATAATATAATTATCGAAACCGAATTGTTTTGTTCGTGCTAAATAAATCACTCAAATAAAATCCTCAAACTTTGGGTTTAGAGTTTAAAAGTTCTAGTAGGCCTAGTATCAACGCCAATGTTTAAAAGTTGTTTGTGTTAAGTTAGCACAGCCAAATCTACTTTAATACTTTGTGTTGAATAGGCTACACTAGCGATTCTACGCCTTATCTATGATTTTTTCCCGATTTCCAAGAAATTACTTTCCCTCATTCCATTACCGTCGCCTGATTCGTGATCACGTTCCACATTTTGAAACGTTGCACATATTATTTATCTGTCATTAATGGAAGTTGTCTCATTGTTATCATGTGCTACCAAATTATAAAATGAAATACGACTCGAAAAACTTAAAGTAAAAAATTTCGACGCAGATAAACTATTTCTAGCTCCTCCTCCACCAATGGTACCGTTCCGAATGGGCGGTCAACTTCGTGACCCCGGAGAGAGTTGCGATCGCGCTAATTAACCTTGACGAAACGCATTTCTCATGAGCAAACAGAAGCGCGAGAACGAAGACGAACAGCGATCGTGGACTATTAAGGCGCGCGGGCAGCCGAGCGGAGCGAGCGAATCGCATACATCACGTGGTATAATCAGCGAGCGCGCGCGTGCGTGCGGGTGCGAGAGTGGGGATGGTGTGTGGGACTGTAAAGTGACAAGAAAGGTTCTTCGACACGATGTGTGGATTTATGTTTTTGAATAGGCCTACAAGTGTCTTGAAAGTCTTGATAACTATATGTCCTGCATGCCAAATAGTTAGCTGGTTCGCGTTTGTTAAATGAAAATTCTACTAAATTGTAAAGTTACCACCGATTATTGGTGTGTAATATCAATGATTTTTGTGTCAAGGAAGATGAGCGTACGTAAGATGATGTGGAAAGCCAGTTATTATAATTGGGATTTCGTGAGAAAAACTTTAAAAAAGGGACGTATTTTTCCCCACGACATTTTTTACGAAGTATTTTAAAGTTAGGAATAAAAATTGAGTGAGAGACCTATAGGAAGAATCACAGCAATAACTGGTATAGATAGTGTGAACAGAGTTTTTGCTAGCAACTTGAATACACAATATGGTGCACTGCAAAATATTATGAAATACAGTAATATTGTGTCTACAGAGTTTGCAGAAATTTATAAATGCCCCAATACGAAATTGGTTTGTTGTATAACTATTTTCGTTAAATAAACCTATCGTGTTTACATTTAAAAAGAAAAATTTTACAAGACTGTTGTCACAAAAAAAAATTTGATTCAGTAAAAGCTTCTTTTGAATGAGTCTCCAGAGAAGACGACAGTTGTGATCCTTCAACTAAAACTTGTTAATTATTATTTTGAAGAAAATGAGATAGGAATGTCCCAACATCATAAACTACAAGTTAGATCTCGAGTGTGTTTGTGCCCCAAGTGGACGAGTGAGAGAGTGTCGGTAAAGATAGTTATCGGCCCGCGTGCGTGTGTGTGTGTGCGTGTGTGTGTGTGTGTCCGTGTGTGTGGAGAGTCGTGACCGAATGTTTGCCCTCTATGAAGGAAGCAGGCTGCATCTTATTGATTCACGAGGCTGCAACCATTATAATTTGCCAAATTACACATTTCACGTGTGCCCAGCCCGGAGCTGCGCGTCGCTACGCGGTCCATGCCCAGCGATCGTTCACCCCCGACCTTCGCCGCGCGTTGTGCAACCGCCGCGCCGATCCGATCATCCGATCAGCTCCGGGGGAGTTGGGGTTAAACTGAGAGTCGGAATGACATAATAAGTCTGGCTACAGCAGGTGACCGTGAGTTTTAGATGAGCACTTTTTGGCAGAGGTTTCCTGATTAAATTTGTGATGATCATAAGAAAAGTTGAAATTTGAGTTTAGGGAAAACCTAGACCCAATATTGATTATGTATGGTGTTGACCGAAATGTTGAACAGCAAATTTGTCTACTTCTAAAAGTGTAGTTTGGGTTACTCGTTGCTCAACTAACTAAAGATTGCGTTCCTACAATTTTGTGCAAGAGGCTAACATTTGTTGGGCAATATCCTCCTCCTGAAGAAGTTGATATTAAGTAAAATAAAGGTAAAAATGCCAAGTACAAAAAAATAGAAGCTATAAGACTTTACAAACTAGACGAGCAACGTGTACTTCTTAAAATTAGACAAAACTGGGCCCACTGCAGACGAATTTTCGTAGTTTGCAAAATACAGACTTTAGAAAAAAAATTATTCCTCTTCTCCCTTTGCTTGAACTATACCAAACAAAGCTTCATGTATTAAATTTTTGCGGCTTTAAAGACTGATGTTTCTTTCGATTTGGATATGTGTGCATTTTTTTAGTTTATGCTACATCATTTGCGAATCATATTTATCGTTGCAGTAATATCAACTCACAAACTTCTGCACTATCCTGCAACTTCCAATGAGGCAAACTATACAGACATCGGCTTTTACCAACAGATATTCGTGATGTCTGCCCACTCGTTCCTAATGGACTTGTTGGCAGATAATATCTTACCCATAATTCCGCCATCATATTAAGCTCGGGCCATGCAAAATACGTAATTTGCCAACCCACACAATCACATCTTTTGCAATTACTAATTCAATATATTCAACTAATCGCGCGCGCCCACTATAGGAGGCTATAGCGATATTTATCTTCTCACGGCATGATTCACATGATGAATTTTGTTGTTGTTTGCATATTGCGGTTTTATCTGAATTGTAAATTTGTAACTACATATTGCATTCCTGTTTTCATTTACTAATCAGGCTTTCATTTGACAAACGGCGATCGGTTTGCAATTAACATTTTCACACATATGATTAATTTTATTGTACAATTATTACAGTTGGAGGGTTTTGGCTGATTTAAATAAAAATGGCTGGATGAAAATCAGCAATATAATAAACGATCTGGATGTTTTACATATAAATTATCGATATGGTTAAACACTACTCATCTCTTCCGAAGAACACTAAATGTTTCGTAATTCTCATTCGTTACCATAATATTGTATTTGGGTGATGTCGTCCTTCTTAACAATGTGTAGCGCCTAGTTAAGGCAATTGAATTTAATTAATTAAAGACGATCATAGTAATATATTTTCAAGCGCAGAACTTCATAGTCATAGCGATATGATACAATGTTTGTTTAATGAAAGTCTTAACAAGTCTAAAGATATTTTATTTGCTCGCAACTTGAGTTTGGTTAGTTTTATCACTCACTTAAAAGTAACAGTCAAAGTCAAAAGTTTTGAAAGCTCTACGGGATTGGACATATTTAATTATTTTTTTTTAACGGCACTTAACCATTTTTTACAAATGGAAGGAGGCCTTCGTTGACATCAGTCAATTAATCAAAGCATTGTATTTGATTTTAAATTAATTATTCACAATTGAAAGTAATATTGTACAGTTCGTTGACATTTATAATAAAGCAATAATTTACAAAAAGTTTAATTGTCCAAATCCTGCAAAAGACAATTTGCAGACAGTAAGAGGCCTTATAGCTAATATAGCAATATTTTTGCCTTTTCCTAATCAAATGAATATTCGATATCAGTATTTTCCCAGTAGAACATTGTACTATTCCTTTCCGCTTTTCAGACAGCTAATTACAAAGTATAAAAAAATTAAAAACTTTTAAAAGTGGATTCCAGTGAAATATAATTACTGACGATCGACTTACGTAATTTAAATTATGTTCAGGGGGTTCTCTGAACATCTCAGAATCCCCAACTTTATTTTTTATGGTATTTTGGTTTTAGTTTTACCCATAATTTTACCTTGACACTAGTGTTCCCCAACCACCCACACCCACTTTCTCCAGTCCAAAATAATTCATTCGCCTTTCACGTGTGACGAATACTTAAGCGTGCGACCGCCGAGCGGGCCCTGGAATCGAATTCGTAACGGGAAAGGAAAGAAGGGCTGAGGATCTAGGAATGCTGGGACGACCTTGAAGTTGGGGGGGGGGGGGGGGTATAATGCGTGGGTACGGGGGCCATTAGGGGGTCGTTAATAGACAATACTCCCCAGACAGCCGAGAGGTGTTGGCCAGACTCATCATGGTTTATATGAGCTAATGGCACCCAGCATCTAGCGCGGCCGCAGCAGAAAAACTCATATCCGACGGCGGCGGCGGCGGCGCGGCGGCGGCGGAAATGAACGGGAGAGCCAGTCACCCTCGCCACCGCGCTCTTGATTTCCGGTAATTGATTACGATTTCTTATTACGATTTGAGGATTGACATGGTGGAGATTTCTGTTGATTTTGTTTCCTCAAGGGGGAATTTTAAATTGGGTTTCTCACTCAAAACTTTATGGAAGCATAAAATTTGTTGATAAAAAGTATTTGTCTATACATTTTTCTAAAAATATTGTAGAGATTTAGATAAATGTGTCTCATAAAAGTATCTTTATTCAACTTAGAAATATCATGTCACACATTTATATTTTGATACCCTAATCTAAAATAATTGTATGTCCTATTTAGGCCTATATTTACGAATTACCTTAATTGTGTGACCGGAACAATAAAAATTTTTAAATTAAATTTTCTTAAATATGTTTTTAGGTATTAGGGGCGTATATTTTCCTTATTGTAATCAAAAGCTCGTTCCAATGCAAGCGAATTTTAATCTACAAACACACCAAGTTTTTATTTAGTTTTCAAGAATATTTTCTACAGTAGGCATATGGTATTAAAATCATTCAAACCTACTGTATTATCAACAATGTGTTTCATCAATTGCTAGAAAAGTATAAAACAATTACAAAGAATCCCATTGTTTTAACAAAAATAATACATCATTATAAAATTTACATTTACAAACCAACAACAACAAACATTAACAAGAAGCTATTGAAATTCAAAGATCAACAGAGGCAGATCAAAAGGATGGCCTCGAATTAATGAGGGCTTTTGTAGGAGGCCCTCGACCGTGGCTCAAGATCATTGTTGGTCTTGAACCCGGAGATCAAACATCACTGCCGTAAATGTGGCAACACTGGCAACACTGCACGCCAGGAGAAATAGTAGATTGAATTACAGAACAATTACTAACATTAATCCACTGCTGTCTTGTACATAATTTAAAAATTTTGTGTTACTGATAATTATAAACTAAGTACTGTAAAACAAAGCTAAATATTTGAAATTTACCTTCTCAGGAGTCTCTGTAACGTTTGCATTTAGGCCTACTTGCCTCCTCAAGAAAATTTTAACATTAATAGAACTTTTAAATTTATGTCCTTCTTATTTAACTTTTTCAAAATGTCTTACTAATTACGTTTCCGAAAGTTTGCCTAAATCGCTTTTCTCTCTCAGGGCATTTCACCAACGTTTTCACATAGGCCTATCATCTACTTTTCTCTAGGCATTTTGAATAAATCACTCATTTTTCTCAGCTCGATAGCAAAATATTTTTTGCATATCATACGTCTTCCTCAATTTTCATAACGTTTTTCTAACATTGCCTGTCGTATTCTCCAAAAATTTCCACAATTCTTCCCCACGATCACATGACTTTGTTAGACTTTTTCTAATTAACGTTTCTCCTTTATCAATGACTTACTCTTATCCCCTTACTTTCATGGTGTTTGACTTGAGTTTTTAGCCACTTTCCTTGCCTGCTCCATTTTACTAATATTTCATCCATTTGACCTGTCTTCTACAGTAGGTTATTTCTCACTCGTTTCTAGTCACCAGCTCTGTACAAGACAATTTATCGACTTTTCGCAAATGTCACCCTCCGTCTTTCGATTACATCATCTGCCTTCTTCAAGACAGTTTAATCTACATTTTGTAAATGTCAACCTCTGCTTTCGATCCTTCCCAAACGTTTCGATTACTTCATCTGCCCTCTTCATATAGTTCCCTAACGTTTCGATTACATCATCTGCCTACTTCAAGACGATTTTACCAACGTTTCGCCGCTGTCACCGCCCCGTCTTCAGGTCATTTCCCCGACGTTTCGCCGCTGTCACCGCTCCATCTTCAGGTCATTTCCCCGACTCCGTCTTCGGCAGCCTTGGTGGCACGAGCGGCAGTAGCGTGACACTGACACTATTCCAACCACACCCCAAACCGCAGAGGTCATGTTAAATGGTAGTGCACGAACGTGAACGAGGCGTCAAACCCGAAATAGGCCAAGATTTGCCACGCGCCTGACTTTCCTAGGTCACCACAGCCATAAAGCCCCGCAACCATCCGAGTTAAGGCATAAAAACAAATCTTGCAAATAAAATTGACGTTAATAGATTTTAGGTTATTTCCACTTTTGGGAACTTTAATTTCATATTGCTTAAATCACAGTATCATATACAGAACAGGCATCTCTGATATGTGAATTATCTTATGTAAATCAAGAGTTTTTAGTAGATTTTCAAAATATATATAATTTGAACATCTTAACCTACATTTTGATTTTGAGAAGCAAGAACAGTTTCAATTATACATAATATTAATATGAGTTGACTCGTTGTGGACATGAAGGTATAATTAGCGATAACGAGGAATTGAAAGCTCCAAAACTTCCTTTAGGATTTTAAACTGCCAACTTCTATTTAGGCCTAATATAATTCACTCCACAGATTAAAGTATGTAAAATAATAAATAAAGGAGCGTTACAAATCATAAATTATGTGCGTTGTAGAGATGTCGGACTTCATACGTCGACAACCTTCATATGGAGTGCTACCAGCGATATCTATAACTACAACTCAACAACTACAACTCTATAACTACATCCAGTTGTAGTTATAGAGATCGCTGAGTGCTACCGACATCTGTACGACCTGACGATGATTAATTTATATGAAGCAAACCTAGTTGACCCAGCAACAATCATTGGATTACAGAAAGTAGGCATTTGAACCACTTTTAGTATCTAAACGTAATCCGGAAGTTAGAACCATTTTTACACATTTTTATCAATATAGGTCCAATTACTTGATGGTTTTTATACCAGAATCAAATAATTGTATTTGTAGTTATACAAATACAAAAATTTGTAGTTAGCAAACTTCGAATAACACAATGAGAAATATTTTGTAAGACAGAGTAATAAAACTAAACGAGCTAAAGAATTAAGAGGTAAGCCATCAACAATATTTTGCTACCTCGCATAGTAAATTTGTTAAAGAATTGAAAACTGCACCCTTCATTTATGAAAAACCTTGAAGTATTATATTGATTTTAAATAACAATTTTAATTCCATTATTTCTGTAAAATTAAAAAATAATGGAAAGGTTTTTTACATTACTGTATCATTACTGTTTCTGCTTATCGAATGTGATTCTATCACTTTCATAGAACACAATACCGCTCCAAACAATCTCGCCATGTTCCCAACGCGCCAGTCCCCAAGTCCTTTCTGAGTGGTTGGAATCACGTTTTCACGTGTTTTCCAACATTTCGTCCCTAAAAGGGATTTAGAAAGGGGGATGGTTTATGTAAACGCTCCGACGTTGCCCCGCTAGAGCGAGCGTCGCGCTGGTTATCACTCCAAATCACGCACAGATAATCGCCTTTATAGAGACGTATCCGTAATGGCCGCTCTATCAGATATTGGAGCGATATCCTCCATAGATCCGACCAACTGCACGATTAGTTGCTCAATTATTTTGTATTGGAAGATTACAAATTGATATGCACCTCTGGTCGGGTGGTCGGCACTAAGATCAGAGAGGGACTTGTGAATTGATTTTGATGTGGGAAGTACAGAAAAAATGTCAAGTATGTGGAAGGTATAAATTTAAACTATATGATTCAAAGAAATAAAAAAGTTAGATATGTTTTAGAGAATATTTGTAAATTTTTAAACTAAGAGTTTATAAATTCAACTTAGATCAATGTTGAAGTACATATTGACTTAAGTGTATAGGTTCGTTTTACTTGAGTATTACGTACTTACTATTTTACATACTTTTTATTTTGAAACAAGAAACGCCAGTTGTAAGTAGGCAACACAAACCCTTGTCCTCAGAGATAATTTATAAAAGTATTTTTCCTTCCATTACTCCTACAAGTCCATGAGACTTGGACTGATCATGGTGTGGCTATTCCTCTGCTATATGCCATATGAGATTATAATAACCAGGAACTACAAATCAAAAGGTGTATTTGACTTTAAATTACAAAAACGTTAAAAACAACATTAAGAAAGAATTGAATCTAGAAAAGTAAACATTGAGTAAACATATGAACAAAATAAACAAAATGTAATAACAGATGTTGAAAACATGTGAGGCAGGCACATACTCCCCTCCCAGTAACAACGTGCTTCATGTATTGTATCTGGAAGGAAAACGCACTGTGCGTCCACTGCGTGTCTTCTTTTCCGGTTCTTTGGATTGATTTTTGTTGATTTCTGTTTTGTCCTTATCATCAGTGCACTCGTTCTCTTCATTTTTCATGAAATCCTCTCTTTGTTCATCCGTCTTTGGGTAAAAATCTTGTAAAAGGAATGCCGGTTTCAAGCGGTCTATAGAAACCGAGTCTTCTCCCCGCGGCAGTTCGATCTTAAAAACTTTGTCATTTCTTGAAATTACTCGGAACGGTCCCTCGTAAGTTGGTTGTAAAGATTTCTTGTGAGCATCCTGTCTGATAAAGACATGTGAAGAGTTCATTAGTTTAGGGTGAATAAAGATCGATTTCTTGTTACGATGATGAAAAGGTGCAGGGCGAACAGATTGTGTATGTTCCCGCAGTTGGTGCAGCAGTGTGGGGACGTCTTTTGAACATTTTGTATCTTCAAAAAAATCCACAGGAAGTATGATGGGTTCCCCGAAGACAAGTTGGGCAGGTGAAACTCCTACTTCAGGAATTATATGAGAATGTAGTCCAAGTAAAACTGTAGGAAGTTTGGATACCCAGTCTGTGTTCATCTGAGCTTTTAGGGCAGACTTTAGGGAACGGTGCCATCTCTCTATAACTCCATTTGCGGCCGGATGGTAAGATGTGGTCTTGATGTGTTTGATCCCAAGCATACTTGTCAAACTTGAAAATAGTTCACAGTCAAACTGTCTGCCTCTGTCAGTTGTTATAAAACGAGGAACGCCAAAGCGAGAGATCCATGACTGTAGGAGGGAATGAGCTACTTCCTCCGCAGTTATATTTGTGATAGGAATTGCTTCTGTCCACCTGGAGAATCTATCTATGATCGTTAGAAGGTAGCGATATCCTTTAGAAGGGGGTAAAGGACCTACGATGTCCACATTGATATGGGTAAATCGTTTTTGGGTAGGAGGATAAAAACCGATTTCACTTGAAGTGTGTCGCCATATTTTACAACGTTGACAAGGAATGCAAGTTTTGGCCCACAAGGTAACATCACGTTTCAGTGAAGGCCAGCAGAACCTCTCTTGAAGCAATTTCACTGAACTGGCAATACCAGGATGGGACAAGTTGTGAATTGAATCGTAGAGAGCTCTACGATAGCGCAGAGGTATGAATGGACGTAGTTTACCAGTCGATGAATCGCAAACTAACTCCAAACCGTTGTCAAGATACATTGTCTTAAACGAATACGCTGCTGATTTTGACTCTTGAAGATGCTTAAGTTCATTACATTCGTTCTGCGCCTGAGCAATGTCACTAAGAGAGACAGTAGATGAGAAAGAAATTTCTGAAATCCTAGAACAGGCATCCGCGGAATGATTTTGTTTTCCAGGTATGTATCGAATATCGGTTGTGAATTGACCAATATAGTCCAGATGTCTTAGTTGCCTAGGAGTAGCTTTCTCTGTACGCTGCTCAAAAGCATAGCTTAAGGGTTTGTGGTCAGTTAAAATTGTAAAATGACGACCTTCTAGATAATGTTTAAAATACTTAACAGCTTCATATGCGGCCAGAAGTTCACGGTCGTATGTACTGTAGTTTTGTTGGGTTTTACTAAGTATTTTAGAAAAGAAACCTATGGGTTCTGGTACATTTTCTCTCATTTGCTGAAGAGATGCGCCAATCGCAAAATCTGAAGCATCAACAGTGAGAATAAGGGGAAGATTACTTGAAGGATGAAAAAGTAGTGTTGCGTTTGCTAGTTCTTTCTTTAAAGTATTAAAAGAATCTTTTGCACTGTCGTTCCAAACTATCTTCCGTTTATCCCTACGTATCGGTTCCGGACAAAGGTCATAAAGAGCTTTTTGTGTTGAAGCTGAATTAGGCAACGATCTCCTATAGAAGTTGACAATGCCTAAAAAACGCCTAAGTTGATCAACTGTTTCTGGGAGTGGAAAATCGAGAATGGCTTGAACTCTTTCTGGAAGTGGAAATATTCCAGACTCGTTGATGCGGTAACCTAAGAAGGAGATTTCAGGAACGGCAAATTCGCATTTAGATGCATTTATGCAGAGGCCGTGATTGGACAGACAATCCAAAAGTAAATGAATATGTTCTTCATGTTCCTTTTCCGAATTAGAAGCAATTAGGATGTCATCAAGATAAGAATATGCAAATGGAAGATCCCGTAAAACTTGGTGAATAAACCGTTGAAAGGTTTGACCTGCATTTTTTAACCCAAATGGCATGCGTACAAACTCGAATAGCCCAAATGGAGTGATTACAGCTGTCTTAGGTACATCATCAGGATGCACAGGTATGTGATGATAGGCTTTGACAAGGTCTATTTTGGAAAATATAGTCTTACCTTCGAGCTGTGAGTTGAAGTCTTGTACGTTGGGTATCGGGTACTTATCTGGAATGGTTATGTTGTTCAGTGTACGGTAGTCGCCACAGGGGCGCCAGGATCCGTCCTTCTTAGGTACCATGTGTAACGGGCTAGACCAAGGACTCTTCGATGGTCTACAAATACCCATATTTATCATCTGTTGAAATTCTAATTTTGCCTGTGATAGTTTATCTGGTGCTAGACGTCTAGGTTTGGAAGTAACGGGTGGCCCGTTAGTGCTGATGGTATGAAAAAAATCAATGGGTGGTGTTTTATGGCCAGGCGTACTCTTTAACAAATCAGGGTATTGCTGCAAAATGTGAAAATACTTGCTATTTGGGTCAATAACATGAATGCCAGACCGAATTGTTTCACTAGGCGTTGTACCATGTTGAAAAAGGTAAGTTTTACTATCTAATATCGTTTATTTTTTATATCGATAAGCAGTCCAAACTCGGCTAAAAAGTCTGCGCCAATAATCGGCTGTTGAACGTCGGCTATGGTAAAAGGCCAACAAAAAGATCTGCGAAGACCGAGGTTGAGCTTTAAGAGCTTCTCACCGTAAGTAGCGATCTTGGATCCATTAGCAGCATACAGTAATCGAACGGACGGCTTGGGCTTCGATTTATTGAGTGGAGGAATAACAGAAATATCAGCTCCCGAATCAATTAAGAACTTAATATTGGTCGAACGATCGTAAACGAAGAGACGGCGAGGTTGTGCTTTTGCGCTGTCTTCCGCCGTATCAAGACAGTGCGGAACTAGTTTTCCGAAAGTTCAGATGGAGAGGAATAGTTGCAAGGTGTTATGCACCTTTTGGCATTTTTCCCAAAATTCTTGTGATACCAGCAAATTTGTTTTTGGTTGTTACTGATTGAATTCCGTGACTGGCGAGATCGCGGTTGGGATCTTGATCGCACGTGCAAGGAAGTGATTTCGTTAGTTAACTTAGAAATTTGTTCCTCTAGTCTAGACAATCGGTCAGAGTCAGACACAGTTGATGATTGATTCTTAACGGCATAAATGTGAGACTGAGAAGGTGAATATTCCATAATTCTGTCAGCCATGGTTGCCAAATTATCAAGGGAGTCCGAGCTGGACGCTAAAATTGTACTAACATGATTAGGAAGACGTTTTAGAAAGATAGTTTTAAGAAAATCGTCCTTGACATGTGTACTCGCGAGGGTTCGCATCTCCCTGAGAAACTGAGTGGGTTTCTTAGAACCGAGTTCTAGTTCATCCATCAATTTATTGACCTTCCTGGTTTCAGATTCCTCGAATTCGGAAACCAAGCGTCGGCATAGATCCTGATAAGGAGTTTTGCTCAATGGTTTCTCGAGGAATTCTGAGATCAATTCTGCTACATCAGTATCTAGGTTACCTAGAACGTGGTAATATTTTGTTTTTTCTTGAGTGATTCCTTTTGTAAAGAATTGTGCGTCAACTTGACGTAGCCATACCCTAACATTTTTCCTCCAAAACGGTGGAATTTTAACTGTTAATTGGGTAACATTGGAATTTCGTTCATCAATGACGGTATCATCGGAATCAGACATGATATTCGACTTCTAATCAAAAGTGATGTTGATTCTAGGTAGTTGAAAATTAGGTTGAGACTTACGACCTCAAACACCTTGTAGATACTTGTAGTGCCCAAGATAGTGGCTTGGAAGGCGCGTATTTAAGGGGTCACCAGTGTGGCTATTCCTCTGCTATATGCCATTATGAGATTATAATAACCAGGAACTACAAATCAAAAGGTGTATTTGACTTTAAATTACAAAAACGTTAAAAACAACATTAAGAAAGAATTGAATCTAGAAAAGTAAACATTGAGTAAACATATGAACAAAATAAACAAAATGTAATAACAGATGTTGAAAACATGTGAGGCAGGCACAATGGTATATACTTAAAACCCTCTTCTACCTTATACAAACTCCGTCACATATGGAAAACTTGTTTTTGGATTTTATGCGTAATCCATTAAACCAAATAATGATTTGAAATACCATACTAAAGGGCGAAGAAAATTATGTGAGGAAGATTTCATAAGAACTTTTGTATCCATATTTCGCAAACTTTGTACCCCTAAAAGAATTTGTAACCATCTAACCATTTAGTTTTTGTGAATTCAATCAAAAGTGTGAATTCTAATCATACCATCGTATGAATCATCAAAAGGTACTGTTTTTTATACATTAGCCAGTAACTGTTTATGTTATTTTGAACTGGATGTCTAAAAACACATGCATAAATTGAAAGAAGACTATCTATTTAGCATTGTGTGAAAATTTCTCGTTTCTAAGTTTTACTGTTCTTGAGTCCTTCTACCTTAAAGTCAGCCATGCCACCGAAGATAGCGACGAACGCATCTCCACCCGCGGGCCCGCTACACGTACTCAGTCAAGTTTACAGCTTGGGTACAGCAAGTACATAGGTTATGTACGTTATTGATATATAGGTCTGAAATACTTTTACTAACTGAAAAGAAATCACACAGTAGCGATAAGTCATACGAAAGACCGTCTAGGCAGCTTTAAAAAACCCAGATCCGCGGCTTAGGAATGAGAGGCGTTCACCGCGATCATCGGTGACATGGCTGATTTTAAACAAGCGCAACTCAAAATTCGTATAGACCTACAAATGTGCAATTTTCACACAATGTTCAGTAAAAAGCCTTTTTCAATCGATGTGATTTTTTAAGACCGCAGTGCCGCAGTTCAAAATAACCTAAAAAGAAATAGGGGCTTGTATAACAAACAAGTACCTATAAAAATAAAATACCTTGCTTAAATCTTAACGTAATCGTCTTTCCAACGAAATAATAACGTATTCCTTCTATGGAAAATGTACTAAAACTTAGCTAGCACAACTTAGCTAGCAAAATGTACTAACTTAGCAGGTAATCGGAGAGTAAAAGCTCGTGCAGACTTCACAACAGTGCTGCGCCCCGCGGCATCATCGTGCATCGTGGCGCTGCTCCGCGCTGATCGCCGCTGCTGCGCCTCTCTCACGGACGTTGAGGCAGGTCGGGCTCGCATGACTCCGGACACTAACCGAACCAATTAATTCAGCCCGCCATTACCCCACAATATATTCGCTTTATTACTGCAAACAAACAACCGCCGCTAATATTCAGCTGATGTAACCTTTTATATCCGAATACCGACCGGTTTTACAGCCTGTTTTGAATTTTGGGAACGAATTGCGTTCAGACACGCAAGGCCCCTTTTATTGCTCTAATGGCATTAATGGCTATGCGCTCGCGGTCGGTGGGAAGTTTTTTCGAGTTTGATTGCTAAAAGATGATTGGGACACTAATTCGAGTGGGAGTTGTGGGGTGTAGCAGTCAGGGTGACTTTAGGACCTGGATCGACCATTTGCATCAGTATTAAGTGACACTCTTAGCTTAGTAAGATTTAATTTGCAAAATACTGAAGTATTTTAACTCTCGATAAAATAAGGAGAATGACAAATTACGAGAGCTCAGCTATATGAGGCAAATACAGTTATAATGTTTTTATATTTCAAGAACTATCAACTAGCTCAAGATGTGTATCTTACTAAGAGCTTCGTTGAGGAAACTAATTGGATGAACTGATGGAAGAGGAGTGAAATCCTCATATATAACTGTCAGTGCCTCAGTGTATTGATGTAACTTTCGAAGGAAGCCTCAAATCGATTTGAAATTTTCGAGCTAGATTTTATACGTAATGTGTAGATTCAAGTTCGTTGCTAAAGTTATTGTGTGGACTTAATGAACAACAGTTTCTTTTCCCATAAGAAATGCAATGAAGGCTATTTTTCGGTGCTCGAGTTGTTTAATCTTGAGTCAGGCATAGAGGAAGAATTTTAAAACAATTATCCGTAACTGTAGTGATATTAGTACGTAAAATACAAGTTGTCATTTCACAATAAAAATAAACCATAAATCATAACTTATGGACTAGTAACGATATAAAGAGCTTTTTATGATGTAATTAAAATTATAATAATGTTGGTCTTAGGGGTACCTAGCTCAATGTTTGCCAACACATCCTCACATTAGGTTGACGGTCGAGTACGAGTGGGTTTTCAATATTTATGGACTTTAGTGTTCTAATAGAAAGCCCTTATATATGAAAAATGTTAAAAAATTGTTTAATTATTGTTTATTATAACTTAAACCTGTTTCCATAACTCATATTTTTACTTCTCTAAATACACGTTTACCTCTACTTCCAGAAAACGTAAATCACCCCTAAATAAATATTTTCCGCCTTAAATCCGTTCATTGAACGATAAATCAATCAGAGCCGCCGAATCTCCCTCCAATGAAATATTAACACGGCCCATATTGGAAGCAAAGAGCAATCCCGGCATTCCAATTAAAGTGAAATCGGCTCAGCCCGGAGCCCGGAGCGCGGGGATGGGATCAGAAAAAAGCTGTTTGGGACCCGCGCCCACCCTAATGGCGGGGCTGAGCGAATGTCAAAGTTTGATAAGGGGTGGATAACGCTGTGGGAGGGGAGGGGGACTCCCCCAAGATAATATCTGGCTAATTATTCACCAGTGTCGCACAGGGATTAGCTATTGATTTCAAAACTAGGCAACGCCCAAGTTGCAGCACGCCCACGCTCGAACCCGGGACCTTGGCCGAGCGATCGGTGATAAAGAAATTACAACTCGGCGTCCGCATCATAATTGGTTTAATTATCAGAAATTGTCTGCAGGACATAATTTAGGGCGATCTTAAATAATTTAATAAGATTGCCGTTCGGTTGAACGAAGGTTGGTTGTAATGGAGCGCCATGTATGGGAAATTACAGTGGATTAGAACCGTGTTTAAATGCTAACGCGTGCATCACGACTGCGTTATCGCGGTTTGTTTGAACATCGATTAAATAATTAAAACACTTATGGTTTATATCCGGTGCTGGGTCGATTCAGTCTGCGATTATTGCAAACGTGCTATTAAAAATAACCTATCCTAAGAGCGCAGTCTATTAGTTAAACTACAAATTAGTGAACACCTTTGTCTGTGAAGAGTCATCTTCAAATTTGGGCTAGTGGCCCAGTCGGCTATGTTAAGCAAACTGCTGCTTTTAGGCAAAACATGATATTTTATTGCCCTGTTTCGGACGGCGTTTTTAAACCGACTTTCTTTAAACTTGTTAATTGTTTAATTGAACAGTTATACTAGTTTTCTTATAACTTAAAATTTTGATAATGTGAAGATATTACTCTTAGAGATGTCACAGAGTAAAAAAATTTTCACTACATTTAAGTTTTTTCTACTTATATTATTTATTTTTACTGATAAATCATGGATGAGGGACCTAAAGCTAACCGTATCTACAAGAAAACAGATATTTTACCAATAAAATCCAAAAACATCCGAAACATGGGAATGCAGTGGCATGTTTTAAAATTTTTACAAAGGTGAAGATGACTCTTAAAAGTTACCACAGCTAGCAGGAGCAAACTTGTGTATATAAATGTCTGTGATTTTTTTGTTAAAAAAATCCACATTGTTGACAGTATACAATTTGTTTCAAATAAAAATAGAATCTAAAAATATATCAACGTTTTTTGGCAAGTAGCAAACAATAAGTATTTATTTTGAATTTTTTTACTAGATCTACCATTGTAAAAAACTTTAAATGTGTTCAAAAAACCTATGTATTGATTTTTAAATAAATGTTTGCATGCAATTCAATTCCAGCAACCTACCAGTGTTGGGCCAAACATATTTAGGCTACGAATTGAAAAGAGGAATAATCCCTAACCGGCAACCCGTTGAGTGTGTAGGGCCTAAATCCCACCTGTACGATTGTTGAACAGTTCAGGGTTTTCAACACTATTTGTACTTTTCCCCCAACGAAAATCCTTCCAAATACTGCACCGTCACAAGTAACAATCCCAAATAAAAGCAACGGGCGAATCGGTCGTTTACACCGTGTTGCCCCATCATTTGCCACTCAATGTGCAGCCTAACAACATTGTCGGAAGCTGTGCTGATGCGTATTTAACGACGTTGTCAAACACCGTGGGCGGATGCGCGTTGTCTTCATCTTCATCAGATGTCTCGACCGGTCCGGCGAGTAACCGGTCCGGTATGACTGATATGCAAACCGGCGCGTGTGAAATATCGCTTCACTCAATGAAATATCCCGCACGCCGCACGCCCGATTTATGCACTCCCGCCGTGTTTATAAATCTCTCGACCGAGAGGAAATTCTTTTCACTTATGCAAATCCGTATCTTCCCTGTTCGACAAGTCCTTGGGTGAGCGATCGCGGGAGAAACATGGGGTATCGGGAGTGCTGTAATGTGGATTTAATGGCTGGATGGGCAAAACATTGCGAAAATGTATTTTAAATGATTTATAATTGTTTGGAAGTGTCTCAAAGGAGTGTTTCAAGTGGATGTTCATGATCGTGAAATGATTCGTGAACAGGTAACTTTTTCGATAACCTTTTATATGGTAACTGAAACAAATTGGGTTAGGCTGCGTTCGTTGATTACAAAAAAAAGAGCTACTGTACTTGCAAGACGGATTGTGAAGTCAGCTTCTTATATAATCGTACCGGCGAGAAAATATACCTTCCAGAAGGAATCCAATAAAAATTTTAGAAAAAAATTGAAAAAGTCTGATGAACTGGCCTGCCGGCTGACACCCAGAGGTTTCAGGTTCGATTTTCGCAGTACCATATAAAACTTGATAGGCTGCCATCTTGCTTTGGAAGGCAAGTTGTGCTCCACAAGTTTTGCCCAGTTTTTTTTTTTCTAACTACAAAAAAAGTCACGTTAGAAGATTTGTATGACCTGAAAACTCTAACTTCAGTTCTTGCCTAGAAGGTTACACAAACTTTTCTTTATTGAACCATTTTGCTTTACATTACCCTGCCTTAAATTTGGCGAAACGTGAAGTCCTATGTGGAGCTACTGGAAACCAGGATTTAACTGAGTACTCTCAGTACTATCGTTAGAGTCTGCAGTACCCGCTATCTTGAATTTGTATATTCCCATCATAATAATGTTTAATTTATAACGTCCGTTACGCCTTTAATATTGGTCCAAAAAGATTATTATTTATGTAATTTTAAAAGAAATTTTAATACCTACAGCCTTATGAAATCAAAAGATTTATTTTATTGATTGTTTGATTAATAAACAACAAAGTATTCTCCAATATTAAAGGTATAATATTATCCTTATGGCAACAAAAATACAAGGTACTGCAGGCTCTTTTAGTCTATGTGGACTGGCACAAAGTAAGGAAAAAGAGGCTTATGCCTACCATCTCTTAAAAAAAATTATAATAGTTTATGTTTTAAAACTATTCTGGGGCTACTAATCGAATCACTAGTTGATCGTTCACACAATATAATATTCAATATAGGATTACCTTTCACAGTTGCCCTTTGCAGTTCAAAGGGTTTAAAATCAATACCTAAATAAAGTACTGAACTTTATAATAAGAAACATTTTCCTCTAAAGTAAATAATCCTTGTAATAAAAATCCTCTTATGTGGTTTCAAAATAGATGTGTTATTATTTATTTTTAGTGCCTTGCATTTAGTATAAAACAAACCTCCTATAGTCAATCTATTTACAAAATCTTTGAAAATATTGGAATACTAACAGGAGAGAACAGGGGATTTTAGACTTATTTTCTTTTTTTATATATAAAAAAGGATAATATAAATATGAATATCTTTTAATTTACATTAAAACGGAACGCCATATTAATATTTTTATTCAGTCCACTTTTAAAGAGTTAACAGATCAAAACAGTTGGAGCTTACCAGGGGATTGAAGTTTATCCATGAATGTTTCAACCACTGTGCAACGTTACCGTTGTTTTGTACAACACTCCAACTTCATAATCGTATCAGTATTTATTACGAGCAAATATTTCTCCACAACTTTTTAATACTGAATATTTAATAAGTATTTCATTTAAAAAAAGAGAAATCGGAAAATATATAACCGGAATAAATAGGTTTTTACTATAAAATTATCATTTAAAAGGAAACAATTAGTATCTAGTACCTTGACCATTGCGTTGGTATTTTAGCATGTTGGTAAAACATTTCAAAATGGTAATTCCAAATTGTAATGGGCACATGCGGTGTTTCGCCTCGCTCTTTAACGAACGTAAGGCCACAAAATAATCATAAAATATGCTTTTAACCACGGCAGAACCGAAAGAGGTAAAGTGAGACGCAATAAAGAATTTAGAGCCGGTCGTCCTCCGACCCACGGACTCTTGCCTTGACCTGGCCGAGTCTGGGCCCGTCTGGCGTCTAGACCGAGACGTCCTGCGTCCTGCCGGTCATGGTCCTTCCTGGTCCGGACATGCGAGGGCCTCCTGGAGGAAATCCTCAAATCTGCAGGACAGTGGACGCTTCAGTTACCAAATACATGAAAAGAATATGGATTTTGAGAAATTTTCTAAACAAATCTTAAATTATGTTAGAGGATAAGGAGGTTTATTTACTACAGAAATGTAGTTATTTTGGCCAAATTTCTGAGTAGGTTCCTGGGTCAAATGCGATATGAGGTTTCTTGGAAAACTAGAAGATCGTTCTTTTACCAAGTAATTTTAAATTTTGATGGAGGGGACCAAATACTAAAGTAGCTCCAGGTACAAATTAATTAGGGTTCTTCTGGACCAAACATTCAGAGAATTATATACAATATAATGAAGAACGCTCTTGAAACAAACATCCTAGGTAGTTTCTGGACCAAATGTACAAAGGAGATTCCATACCAAAAATTTAAAAGAGCTGCGAAACCAAATATTGTAGAAGAATTTTGAACAAAATGTCAAGGGAAAATCTTTTTTTCCGTAATAAAAGTTAAATTTGCTTATCCTCTAACTTTGATTCAATGATAACGTATCACATAATATTTTATTGCAATTAATGTTAGTTTATCGAAACAATACAGCATATTATGATTTACTTTGTTGTTAGGGTTTATAATTTAAATTTTATTATTATATTATTGTATAGTACGGTATATACAAATATATTCAAAATCCTCAATGAAACAAACGCATTAAAGATAATTAATCAATAACAACTGCAGTACTTATCATAGGATTTCCGATTTTTTCAGATAATATAACGCTATTAAAATAAAACCCTCACCTTGACAGTGCACTTTCTTTCCAATATGGTTGGAAGTAATTTATATAATTTCCCAATATGTTGGAGGCAAGTTCTCGGGTGATATTCAGTGAGCTACCCATTACATTTCATCTCCGTGTCGTGTGCGAGATAGCGTCAGCTTGTGTGCGAGTAACAGAAGGAATAGAGGCGATTGTTATACTGTAGCTGCATTGTGTTAAGATCACGGATACAACCGCAACAATGGCTATTGAAACACTGTCATAGGCTATAGGGCAAGGCTCTCCCGCTATCGCTTTCGGACTCTCAAGGCGACTGAAATATTATATGTTATGTTCAATTTTATTTCAACTTTCGACGCGTCATGACCATTTATCCTGTTTAACAGCCTTCTCTACACAATTTAATTGTTTCGGAAAAGTTAAAAAGTTAAACATCCTCCACTCTTTAATTTTCCATATGGTTTTATTTTTGTTAAATTGTTTTTTAAGATGACAAAACTTGAAACAACTACTTTCTTATAAATAATACTGAGAAAAAACAATATTCCAAAATTCATGTTTTTTGTGAAAAACGTAAGGGCGTAAGGGGCCGTCCATAAATTACGTCATCGCTTTTTGGCCATTTTTGGACCCCCCCCCTCACTAAAATCATCCTACCATCATAATTTGTCTGACCCCCCCCCTCTCAGAAAAATGACGTCATTTTTAACAAGCCTCCTGTTTGGGAAGAGTTAGGTAAATAAGATAATGATAATTTAATTTAATTTCTTCGAAGGACCACTGACGGTGAAGGCCGTCAGACAAAATGAAAAACACCAAGTAAGTTACAATATGCCTTTTTGTTTATTGAGCATGATATTAAATGAATTATGTCTACTTAGGGAAATGGAAAGCTGGAAGTCCTTTTTATTTAGTCTTAACTCACCACACAACACTTGTCTTGTCGAAGTTCTTGGATACACGGAACGTAAAAGTTTGTTCTTCTTGACATTGTAAGTTCACGCACAAATAAGCCGTTTCGCAAAGTTCATTCACTGCCGCAGTTGACCGGGGAGAGGATTTTGATTGGGTTAACTTAGAGGGATAAGTCCAAAAGGGAATTAATACTATTTTCTTTAAGAGATACGAGGGAAGTAATATTGACCCGCGAGATTTGTAAAATGGTGAGAAATTGTTCAAAATGAACGAGATACAAAAGTTAATGTTTTTTAAAAAACAGTGAAGCGGAAGATAAACTAACTCAGCTGGCCAGAAAGTGACGGGGCAAAAAAGTTCTTGTTCCTCTCTCTCTTTCTCCCAGAAGAGAAGTCAAATCAACAACGACAATATTTAACATTAGTGGTATGAACAACAAATTTGTGGTGAAAATGGATAAGATATGTATAAACATGATTAATTATAATTAAAACGTTTTTTTTTTTTTTTTTTTTTTTTTTTTTTTTTTTTTTTTTTTTTTTTAATGACTTTAATACCAAACATACCGGCCCCCTTGAAGCATTACGATGCTTCAACAAACACAGAAGAATAACACATAAAATAAACTCTGAAATTAATCAAAGTAGTATATATATGTTGCTCCGACGTCATGAGGGGTGTGAGGGGTGTGAGAAGTACGAGGGAAGTACGAGGGAAGTACGAGGGAAGTACGAGGGAAGTACGAGGGAAGTACGAGGGAAGTACGAGGGAAGTACGAGGGAAGTACGAGGGAAATACGAGGAAATACGAGGAAGTACGAGGAAGTACGAGGGAAGTACGAGGGAAGTACGAGGAAGTACGAGGGAAGTACGAGGCACCCTCTTAACCGAATCTCGTAAACCTCATTTTTGAATGGTGTTGGGTCAGTTTGTACCTGACTTTGGGCTAATTTCTTGATAGAGAAGGGTGACTGTGCGAATTTCCTAACAGTCCTACGCAAGGACTAGTCCCGTGTAAGGACTATTGTATTTAGATAGTCCCGCGTGCTATTGTATTTTAATGGTCCCGCATGAGGACTAGTCCTGTGCAAGGACTATCGACTTCATTTTTAACTGGTTTTGTTCCAGTTGTTATCTGTTTATAGGCTAATTTCAGCATTTTGATTAGGTTTTGCCAATGGTAAATTTAAGAAGTACGGGGGACGTACGAGGGAAGTACGAGGGAAGTACGAGGGAAGTACGAGGGAAGTACGAGGGAAGTACGAGGGAAGTACGAGGGAAGTACGAGGGAAGTAAGTAGTGTGTTTTTGCGGTTGCTGGCTCAGTTCAATGACCTCTGAGGAATGTGATGACGTCATCGCCAAGGTCAATGACCCCGATGACGTCATCGATGACGTAATCGATGACGTCATCGATGATGACGCAATCGATGACGTCATACCCATGACGTCATCAAAATGACGTCATCGATGACGTAATTGATGACGTCATCATCGATGACGTCATTTCCGTGACGTCACACCCATGACGTCACAGAAATGACATGCCGATGACGTCATCATCCATTACATCATCAAAATGACGTCACTGACACTGTTAAGGTCAAGGTCATGCCGAAACTCAAAATTTTTTGGCACTTTTGCCGTTTCTCGCACTACGCTCCGAGTTTCAGTCAGAGTCCACGTGACCTTGACGACTTGGAGCGAATTTGCGATGAGAAACGGCAAAAGTGCCAAGTCAAACTCGAGTTTGCGACATGACCTTGCTTAAACCGTCATCCACTAGTCCTCAGAGGCCATTGAACAAGCACAACATCCGCAATTCCATATTACTGTGACCTTGAACACTTAACAACTACAGAGCGCCGACACCGATGCGCACCCCACGACAGCCACCGAGTGACTGACTGTCAGGCTCTGTGTATGCTAGGTATATCGTTTGAGAGACTCTAAACTGTCAGGAATGGGAGTAACTAACTGAAGTTTGCAAGGAAAAGTCATTTCATCCAATATTTTAAACAAATCCTCATCAGTAAAACTGACATTAGTCTGTTTTGTATAAAACTTAGGGTGTCCGCGCAACAGTTTGCGCCACTTAGCTAAAGTTGAAACCCTCTTAACTTTGAGTGGTGGACATTGAGCAACTAATAAAGTCTTAACACGGCTAAGTTTCTTACCTAAAGTGTCCTGCGACATGGCTTCACCTCACAAAAGTCCGCACAATACTGAGAGACTGCTTGTAGCGCATGAGTCAAGGGAAAAGAGGTGGGGGAAACAGCAGGAGTGGGGGAAGGTCACAGTGGCGGGGGAAGGTGAGGTGGTACGCTGGAGTATCGCATCACTTCACCATGAGCTGTCCTACAGTCAACACACTGTTCTCTTGGCCCGAGTTGGCACTAGAAGAAACATTTCTGTACAGCTTAGGCTGTGAGAGCTGAGGAAGCAAAGTCAAAGTGGAAATCGTGTTAAACTCCAAGATGAAGAGTCTCCTAAATAAACTAATTGTATCCTTTCAATCTCTTATAACTTTAGAGAAATACCACTTTATTAAGCGACACCTTATACTTTGGCAAAATGAAGCGGAAATGGAAAAGATTACAGTAAAATTAATTTAACTTAAAACCTGGACTGGACACTCATGGCGATACCACGTGGCGTGCAAACGCCACCCTAAACATTACAAGTTAGGTTATTGAGCACCTCTGGTACGATAACCGATGTGCTAGAGTTAAAGTGTGATGACCTTGAGTCAAAACACTGAAATACTACAAGTCGATATCGTCCCAGAGTTAAAGTGTAGTGACCTACATTCAGAACTTGTAAAATTACTTACATATAGAGAGCTAGAGAACAGCGAGACGCACCGCATGGAAGCCTGAGACATACTGGCGAAGCGGTGTTGTGCAGCCTAGGGACCCAGTTGTGGTGGGGGGTATAGCCAACACTTAGAGTACAAGTGTTGTGGGTGACCTTGACCCACTTAACTTACCTGACCCCCCCCCCCCCCCCGACAAAAAGTGCGAACCCCCCCCCCACCCCCACCCCCACCCCCACCCCCCCCCGACAAAAATGCGAGCCCCCCCCCCCCCCGACAAAAATGCGAGCCCCCCCCCCCCGAAAAAAGTGCCCCCCCCCCCGACAAAAAGTGCCCCCCCCCACCCCCACCCCCACCCCCACCCCCACCCCCACCCCCACCCCCACCCCCACCCCCACCCCTGATATCCTGGGCGTGGCAGCCCCGGCGGGGATATAAGGGGGTCCAGCCAGAGCCGGCTCGCAGTCCGCTCCCGCGCGTTGAACGTGAACGACCGGGACGGACCGCCATAGGCATCACTAAACATTGAATGGCGCCTTCAGTGTTTAGCGAAGTCTACTCTAACTTTAAGACTTGTATTAGTTGTAAGATATTGCGCTTGCGTTTGGGTATTGGGAATTGATTTATATGAGAGTGTTTTACTTGTACCCTATGTCTCCTGTGTCTTTTATCCTTTGTGTCTTGTTTGTTATATGTGTTTAATGTGTATGTGCTTGTTCCAGCATTGACTACGTTGAGCTCAATTGTGTGTTGTAAGTGTGTTATATGTTTGTAAAGTGTATACGCTTGTTTTAGCAATCCCCCCTTGAGCTTTTTCAATGCTCTAAGTAAATTGTAAAGTCAGGGAACGGGAGTAGGCCCCCGTGTAAAAGCATTTTATACCAACGTTAGCATGAGTCCTCTCAGGCATGCAATATTGCGGCTGGGTTTGGGACTCGGTCCGTTTGTATGCTGACATGCAGACCACAGCTGTGGCCAATTTGCGGTGGCCTCTGCACTCGGACCGAGGGCGTAAGCCACTAGGGCTGTCCTCAACCTCTTGTTTCCTTTCTGGAAACTCAAAATTATGTAAATGAATCTTTGTTAGCTATTTGTGTTTTTAGTCCCCAAGGCCCCCGAACATTCGTGGTTCGCCATGGATGTACGGGGGCCGAAATTTTTTTAATGTCCGTGTGGCCTTGACCCACAAAGATTTATAAAAATTTACTGCATTGATAAAGTTAAATAGTAAAGGTAGGGTACGGAAGTAGACCCCCGTGTAAAACAATTTTAAACCAATTTTAGCATGGGTCCTCTCAGGCATGCAATATTGCGGCTGGGTTTGGGACTCGGTCCGTTTGTATGCTGACATGCAGACCACAGCTGTGGCCAATTTGCGGTGGCCCCTGCACTCGGACCGAGGGCGTAAGCCACTAGGGCTGTCCTCAACCTCTCTCAAAATTAAGTAAATGTTTTGTTAGCTATTGAAAAGACAATGCAGTAAATGTTTACAAGTCTTGCGTGGCGAAGGGAACACGACATTGGATGTTGCCTTGTTGTCATAGTTGGGTCTCTTTGGAGGCTACAGCGATGACAACCCAAGTGCCCCACACCCCCATAGGGGGTGTGGGGCTTAATTTTTTAAAGTTTTACCGTGACCTTGACCTAAATATATAAAAGTTTTCAAAATTCTTTAACAGTCAGGTCTTATTAACAAGGTAAATATATTAAGCTCTTTAAAAAAAAATGTACAAGTCAAGTAACACACAAGGTTTGACTCGTCTATAAGTGTGTCGGGAAGTACCAATTACGGCGGCACCCCAGACTCTCGGCAGCGGGGGGGGAGGAGGCATTCCGCCATCGCGACCGATTCGGGTGCATCCCATGAATTCCTAGAAGCACGAGGAGGGGAGTTGGAGAGGAAAGAACGCGGGGGGAGGAGGGGAAAACACTTGTCTGGTTTGCCCATTCAAACGGCTCACACATATCTGGTGCGGCAATTTAAACGGCAAACCGCGTGGCGTATTGCAGGAGTAAAATTGCAGGCGTTTGCAGATTTATAATGTTATTTACTTGATTTATTCATCTTTTGCTTAAATATTAAAGAACTCATGAATGTTATTTTGTGTATGAAAAAGTCAAGTGTAATGTTAATTTGGATTTATCACATTGACATTGGAAATATAAATTGTTCTCAAACAATTGGCTACATATTTCGATGGAAAAATTGTACTGACAGCGTAATATGGACCTATATATGTTCACTTGTCTTATGGATTTATAATATTAGGCAATTGTGTTAAAAAACATTTTAAATATTATTAATTCTTCCAAAAAAGGCATTACGATGGTTATTCCGTTTAAAACTAAACCAATCTTGTAAAGGCAAAACGAAATCAATCTTGTTAAGACACTTTCAAAAGTATGCAATTACTTACAATTATCTGCATTTATATTTTAGAAACAATTATTTTTTCCGTAAATAAATGCAAGCTACGGACAGGAAGTGACATCCATATTTATAATACAAGATTGAATAACCTTTTTAGGCCTGAACATCATAGACTTAACATTGGTCTAAGTTTACCATCCGTACATGGTGAAAAAATTAAGATCTCATTTTTTTATCTTGTACCAAAAAAATATGAAACAACAACCAAATTTGCGCCCTTTCAAGAATAAAATCAAATCTTTTCTAATTTCCCAATCATTTGACATTTTAATCATCCCAGCATAAAAAAAAAAAAAAAAAAAAAAAAAAAAAACTGTTGTATTGGCAATAGATTTAATTGAATATGTAGAAAAAACTTTTGACTTTGACTTTTCTTTGTTCACAAAGAGATGAATTAAAAAAAACATATAATGACATGTAGACAGTTATAAAATATTACTCTTAACGTCAAATATAAAGGGATAGCCTACGTAAACTGTCCTACTTTATTTGTACATTTTAAGGGAATCTTGCTAGGTTGAAAATTAAATGTTCACTTTGAGAGAAAATAATCCATCGGAACATTTGTAGCGGGTGTTATTGGACTTAAACTGTGTTTAAACTTGTTGGAAAGATTGACGTTTCTCTACATTTGACAGTTACAGGAGAATCCCCCCCCTCCCAAAAAAAAAGTTGCAATGATTAGGTATATTATTAAACTGTAAATTTTATGAGATACTTTGAGCTTATTCGTTGTAGCCCCAGCGAAGACAATCCTTACACGGTAAAAAGTCAGTCCTTACGCCGTGATTTACTTAAACATCTTGCTAGATATTCAAAATTAATTACACTGTTTTATGTATTTTTTTACGAAGAAGGCTATGAGCTATGTTTAAAAAGTGTTCATGTGATCAGTTCTTTAAGTACGCACTATATTTTATCCCTTCAGGTTATATAGGGCCTAACATTGTAATTTCCAAATCCCTGAGAAAAATCTTTAATGCCTAGAAATTAAGCGCCTTCAAATTCTCTAAACGTTTGAAGCGTTCATCTCTGCTCATGTAGTCTACCCAAGAATGAAGGAATTAGTCAGTCTGTTTTATCTTTTTCTCCAGACTTTCCAATTGGCGATGTTTTATGTTACTCAGTTTTGTATTAGTAATGGGAATAAATTCGAATCAGTCAGACTGTCAATAATTATGACCGTCCACGTACAGTATTTTCTAACGTCCCCAATAAACTCCAATAATTCCTTTTTCTTTTAGGCCCTAAGCCAAGATAATAAGTGGGACTTAATTAAATCTTGAAGGACGAGACCTTCAATTTCGTATTAATAATTTTCCTGATCAATAGATTTGATCAAATAATCAAATATTGCTCTATTTTATTTATTTTTATTTTTGCATAAAACTGGTTAGATGTCGAACCTAATATTGTTTTACATAAAACTTACTGGAAATAGAATTAACTTCCGATTGATACAAAACATATGTTATTTGAAAAAAATAACACGAGACCGTACTTGGCCAGCAGATGTACGTTTTTATCATTGAACCAAATGTTAATTCAATATTTTCCCATTAGTCGTAATACATACCCATTAGTAAAATGTCTAACTTTGTTAATACATCTGCTGGCCAAGTACGGTCATGAAATAAAATAATAATGTTTTACAGAATGTTTACCAAGCATTAAAAGATCAAATCAATTTGTCGAGTAGCTATTTTAAAACCAATGTCATTGACTTGGAAGATATTTTGATATCATATATTTTTAGGACTTGGCAACCCCTTAACACTTTGTGTTTTTGGGTATGATAAGATTAACATGGGGAACAATTTATATTCAATTGCTAAATAAAACAGCTGTTGATAGTTAAACAACCACGCATGTTAAAAGCTGAATACATAGAAGCAAATTGAACTGGTACAGTACTGATGTATCAACACAATTTCATACTTTAATACCAACGTGACTGTAGGCCAGGGCCAAATGAGCTAGGGCCTACATCCCATAAGAGCAATGGTGTCACTGCGACACTTATCCCTGTCGTATAATTCCTTTTTTTATCCGATTGATTGAGAATAAATTGTGTTTGAGTCTCAATTAAATTTATCGATCATTTTACAAGATCGATTCTTTGTAAATATTGTATAAAATATTGTACAAATGGTTTAAGAGTAGTCATTTTCTTATTTTGTTATTTCCATTAGACAAAAAATCTATGATTGTTATTAAAAATTCCTCTCACAATCAAATTCCGTCTTGATGAATTCTTTAATTAGAGCTATAAACCACAATTTTTTATTATTACAAATAAAGGAACTATTGCATTTCCTGTGTAATTAGCATTGCTCTTATGGTGGAAAGACGGAATTTGGATCGACTCCTCGGTCCTCCAACGCCCGTTAATCTATTTCACTTTCACATAGGCCTAACACCTAAGCCAAACACATTGTTACTACCAGAATCCGCAACACGACATCGCAGTGTTAATGTTTTATTCTAAAACTAAATCAATTGATTTCAATCAGTATTAGATGTTAATTTTTTTTAAGTACAAAGAACATTAATATAATATTGGCTATCATAGGAATGTAATGAAATAAAGAAAATCCATTGTAATACAAACTTGTAATACTCCCATATAACCTAGTATCGGGGTAACCAAGCCTTGCTTGTTGGTTTTAATTCTTGTGTTATCATGGTAATTAGGCTTTGAAGTTTACGCCAACTATATATTTTCACAGGCAACAGGTGTTTCGAAACCAATGCTCAAAAGTGGCATTCTTTTATTTTCGTTGTTGTTTCGTTGCATAATACAAATAATAAAGAATTACAAATTTTAAACTATGTTTTAGACAAATACGATTATTTCTTAGGTTTCTAATTTGTTTCTATTGTTTGATCGAAACACGCCCAGATGGAAAATTAAGCCAAGTCTACCCATACTAGATTCCGAGATTTGGATAATACAACCCCACAGGCACTTCTCGTATTACAGTGCTGTTCACATCAACTATACCTTTCTAGGTGACAGCTGTTCCAAACCCCATGCTTAAAAGTAGCATTATTTATTTTTATTTAACTTTAATATAATCAAGAACGAATCTATTGGCAACTCTTCAAAATCTCGGTTTTCAAAATCCTCAAGATATTAGAATTATAAATTTATTAAAAGACGACAATCCTTTAGTTTGGTTTTCATTATCAAAATTTTTAGTTGAAGAAAATTATTTAGTGTGATGTAAACGTGTAAACTTCAAGCCATTTGGACCTCAAATTTATTGTTGAACTTTGTTACTTATGTTGTTAGTGTTATAGTTTTCTGTACAAAAATGTTGTATTTTTGAAGTGGGCTTTCATGGTGCATTGCCAAAGCCGAAATAAATAAATAAATAACTTTAATATTTCTTTGACTTGATGGTAACCCATATGACCAATGTTATAAAAAAATACAATTATTAAACTTAATTAAAAATAGATTTCTCCTGGGGTTTAGGCTGTTTCCAAACTTAAAATTGCCCTTGGACCAAAAAACGACCAAATGAAAGGTTTACAAAACCTTCCTGCTACTTGCTACATTTAGAGATCGGGAAAATACATCACCATAGACATTCCTCGTATTGTAGTAGGCCTATAGGCCTAGTAGGCCTATTGTTTAGCTAGCACTAAGGATTCTTAACTCTAAGCACAACGAATAGCACTTGTTTTAAGAAGGGGAAAACAAATCCAACTTTTAAAGTAATTAATGACATCATTGTTATTGGCATTTAAAGTGTTTTTCCTATAAAAAATAAAAATATCCAAGCTTAAAATTAATTAATTTTAAATTAATTTATATACTTTTGTTCATTTTAGTGAAACATGTTTTTAAAAAGTATTTTTTTGTCTTAATTGGAACTTTTCAGCACTTACGCAGTTTTGGGAAGTAAATAATTTGATTACCGTACCTGGTACCTCTGAAACGTATAACTGTCTCGTTCTCTATTACCTAGTATAGACGACTAAGATTTTCTTGGTACGCTGTGCTTCATAGATAGTTTTACATTAACTTTAATTTTGAAAAGGATTCGAAAATTAGATTGCCGCAACACAGCGCTACGATTGCACGGTGCTGGCAGGTCGAGCCGACGAGGGCTAGCGGCTGGCGGTAGACCAGCAGACTATGGCAAAAACCTAACCGTAAAAATATTCTGATATTTTTAAAAAGTTATCTTCCAGGCATTTTGAAAATATAATGGCGCCATTATCATATTTAAAATTTCTATAACACGAGTAAAAAAAGTATTAAATATAAAATATTTCCCTATACACGGGCCCCGTCCGCGGGTCCCCTCAGCTGCGGGCCCCCCCGCACCGCGGGGTTTGCGGGCCCCTCTGTTACGCCCCTGGGAGGTACAGGTACCATGTGAATTATAATTTTACTATGCTCATATACAGAGCTTTATACAAGTACTTGTGATTATGATTATTTATTAAATAAAATTCAAGTAAAAGGATTAAAAACAACACAATTAAGGAATTAGTAGAATTGCTATATTTAATTTTATACCAATAGAATGGGTAACACTGAAAAAATAAGCTGTCAATACTAGAGGAAAAATCCATGTGTTAAGTTTCAAATAACTCATTCCATAGATTGCATTACCCTTAGGCCTACATTAAAACATTCTGTAAGGCGAGTGAGCGAAGAGAACGAGAACGTCGTGGAGCCGAGTGAGATGAGCGAATAAGCTCTTTTTTATTAAAGAACAAAGCCTTTTGGGCTTGGTATTTTAACGTAGGCCTACAGTCTGTGACAAAGAATTGTTTAAGTTTACAGAGCAACACCGAAACATAATTTTACCGAAAAGCACGACAAATTAAACATTATAAGTAATTGAATTTACTAAACATGTATTAATTCGCAATCATAAATTGAATTCTATATTGTTTAGATTTTCATGTGTAAACAAACTTACTTTACATTAAACTTCCTTTTTTCAAAGACTCTTAACACGTTCGCGGCTACGCGGCAACATTTGTTGCCGCCCAGGTCTTTAACGCCATCCTGACGGCAACATTTGTTGCCGTTGTGTATTGCTTTAGTAAATCATCCGTCACAAATTCAGGATCCTAGATAGAGCTTTGAAACTTGGCCCAGCACTGGTCAAAAGTGTGTATAATTCATGAATCAGCTGGGTCCCACCAGACGGTGCTGATTGCAGATGTAGCGGCTGATTACCGTACTAAAAGTCAGTTTGACGTGTTGTAGAGTATACAAATATTTTTCTTTGTTTTATAAATAATAAAATTATTGTTATATTTCACTAACTGACTTTCCTTATTATACTATCGTTCAAATTATTATTTTTATCATGTTACTTCCATTGATCAAAGTGGATGGCAACTAATGTTGACACACATATGAAATAATTATTCCCTTGATATAACTGTGTTTATTTTTAAAGAAATGGTAACAAAAAATATAGGTAGACACATAACAATAACATACAGTACTAAAAATCCACAAATAGCCATAAACGTTGTTTTCCTTTCAACGAGTCACATATTAGGTCATATCGACAGTGCTGACGGCAACAAATGTTGCCATGGAAATGACGTCATTAATCACCTTTGAAAAATATTTGGTGCCTATTACTACAATACTATCGCCATTATTACACACTAAGGTAAGCTTTTATGACAATTTTAAATTTCAGGATCTGGGTAGGAGTTCGCAAAAATCGCCTTAGCCACGAACGTGTTAATGCAGACATTAACCATAAAAAACATTCTGCACCGGTTCCTTTAGAATTATTTGAGATATGAATTGACAGAGACGATATGCAGGGGCGATACCGGGGCGGTCGGGACAATTTTATGCCCGCGGCTGGCACCCTGCAGTGTGTTCTTTGTGAGTTAGAGACGGTGCCAACCTAAGATATTCCAATGTCCCTGTAATGATGGACTGATATTTTGTTCGGAAATACAAGTATTAAGGATACAAATCTAATAGTTACAGGTAGTTTGAAATTATGGCTTTACCACATCATGACGTAATATATTTTCCAACCAAAATTTCAAAATGTTCAATGTACCTTACAAAACAAACAGCATATTGTATACTTTTACCATTGACGTCAATGCTTTTACTATCAACAGCTGTTATTTTGCAATTCAATAGAATTAATTTCCCATGTTAATCTTATGAACAAAAAATATTAGTTTTCATCATTACTAGTCTTAAAAGTGACTTATTGTGGGGAGAGATTGCGTTTACGCACGAGGCGAAGCCGAGCGTGGAAAAGACTATCGAGCCCCCCCCCCCCATGTCACTTTTGAGAAGAGTATTGAACATTATTTTTCATTACGATATCGAAAAAATGTAAACAATGTGAATATATTTGTTTATT